>APFE030283142.1:0-37693 GCA_000404065.3 Pinus taeda | reverse complement strand
AAACTTTAGGCTCGTGAACATGACACTTTCACTCCATCACCATGATTGAGTTGGGTTGGGTTATTCCATTCACCGATCATATCACCATTGGTCCTCCATACCATCCATCTTTTGGGGTTAATGCTACCAATACATTTCAGTGTCTCTGATATGTTTAAGAGAAGTAATTTAGAGAATTCACCATCCAGCTAGCGCCTCATCCACTGCAATACCTTCACCCTCCATTTTTCATGACCACCATTTCTGAACCTTGTATCATCAGATTGTTTTCACCTTCAGAAAATCATTTGCTTCGTTTCGTGTTGTAGATGTGGGATAAATCAAGGCCCTCCTATGATGGGTCACTTCTTGTCGATGTCATCTCATTATCCAAGAAGTTTACTTAGAAGCAACCCTTTCAGTACTTTGAAGCTTGCATGCCTCAATGGCAAGTTTCTCACTTTCGGTGATAGGTTTACATCGATGGCTTTCGACTAAGAGATTTTGCGTGGTGTTCGACATCAGATCATATATTCACACCATGTGAATTCTACTGTAGTACCTTGAGGGTAATTATCATTATTGGTGATTCTTCTCGCACCTGTTAACAACTTCCATCATTGGCTGGTAATCAGGCAATGTCTTTCCATGTTCGACTTCAGAACATCTTTTCACATGTATCGACTTGTACATTGGGCAAAGATTGAATGAGTTTGAAGACCCTGAATCTAGTTTCATCCATCCAGGCTATGATATATTCACAAATATAAAGACATCAAATGTACATAGAAGCTGTACAAATGATCATCCAAGCTAAGGGATGATGACTCTACATACAAAGAATCACCAGTCTACAACAACAGATGGTTATCTGTCATATGTACATGAAAATGAATTTATAAAGCTAAGCATGGGAATGCCCGCTTTAGCTAGATTGTGAAAATAATATGATGATGATGTATTGTATTGTATCTTATACAGGTCACCTTCCAGTTCGAATACCTCGGATCCTCATGATAAAGCATTTCACTCGACATCAAAAGATTTACGACCTCATGCTTTAGGGGGCAACTGTTATAGACATATCTGGGCACTTTAACCCCAATCATATATGTTGATAAACAAAGGGTTCTTTAACCCATAAAAGTTTTTTTTCATACCCTAAATGATCATGGTCAACTGATTACATCATTTCCCAGAAGTTCCACCTGAAAAACCACTCAGAACTGGCCAAAACTGGACCATACTGACTTCTCCACTATCAAGGTGCGATGCATACAGGCTCCTACACTAGCTAGGTGTGATGCATACTAAAGAGGCCTTCTACAGGGTGCGATGAGGGACAATGTAAAAATGACTAAGACAGTTTGCTAAGTGGATGCTCATGGAATCTTCTAGAAACTTCTCCTATGACACTTGCCTCTCTAAATTCGCCCAGGGATGAGTAAGAGATCAATGAAATCTCCAAGTGGAACCAAGAACTACAAGTGGATTGACACTAATCAAAAACCCAGAGATGGCTCACACCTTTGCAAACATCTATAAATGGATCCCTCATCTGAGAGATCTAGAGGCTGTAATTTAGTAATTTGTAAGGAAGTGCTGATAGTTTGTCTTTGAGAAGAAACATTGTATTGTTGGGTGATCTTGCTTTTCATAAGGGGAAGAGGGCTTTGATGCTGGGAGAATGATGCTGGATCAGACAACTGGGTTGTAATTCTCCCTTCTACTTTAATAAAGTTCTTTGAGTTTTCCTCCATACAATCGTGTACTTGTGAATCTTGTTATTTGTGAATGCACTTGTATGTTCAATGTATTTCTAATCCTGCATTGTTTATGATATTATAGATCAAGATGATTTGATGGTGTTTTGTTACTTTGTTTCTATAGGTATTCTCTAAGCAGGACAAGTAGGAGAAGGCTTGCAAGCTCTATCGAAGGAGAGAGAAATCAAGCAAGGAGTCAAGCAGAAGATCCAGGTTGGTCGCTTTGCTTCTCTCTTATCTATCATACATAAAGGAAATCACAAATTGCTTTTATTGTTTGTTTCTAAGATAGCTACGAATCTTAGTGGGACTAGCAGATTGAAAAGACACTAGTTTTCCTGGAAACACTTGACCAATTTTTATGAGATACACGATAAAGCCTGAGGGATCAATCTTGGTTTAGGGCCTAGTGATCTAGGTTTTGATTGCAGTAAATCCTAAGAGACAAGGAGACGAAAATTCCTCAAGGATAGCAATGGATTTCACATGGCATTCCAAGTTTTGTTCAGTTGCGATCAGAGCACCGATTTTGCTGTGATCACTGTTTGATGAGGGTGGAGGTGGTTTAACCTTTAGATTCCGTTGGTTGTTCTTAGATTAGTTGTTCTGTGAGATCCCAAATTCATGCTTGGAATATGGCATGGGAGTGATTGGCTTGAAGAGAGATTTAGTTCAGCCATGTCTATGGTCAGGTGGTATGTGGAAGTCCCAAACCTGATCAGATTTTCCTATGATTAATAAAAGATAATTTCTCTTACTTTTCCATTGATTTATATGTGGATTTAATGGCTATCATATCTCTAATATTTATATGGTTTTCTGATGGTTATAAGCATGGTTGATTGACTAGTTTATGTCATGGTTATTTCATATATTTACTTGTAACTGTTAAAGGGATGGATACAAGACTTAATTGATGATGTAGCAGTTCAATGGAGGAGGCGATCCTTGTTTTTATGTTCCATAAGTTGTTTCCATCGTTTATGTTTTTTCTTGTATCCTAAACCTATAGGTTGCATTGATGCCAAGTGTTTGACAATATGTTAGTCCCTATTGGGGATTCTTAGACCTAGTGCTAAGGATGATTTTTGATTGATCAACATTGTTATTATGTTTTTAATGAATTATGTTACAACATGTTCTCGGTAGAGGCCAGGATTCTCGGCTAGAAAAGTGGCTTAAATCCCAGGGTTGTTGGCATAGAATTGGCAATTCTGTTCCACAGTTGCTAGTAGGGAAGCCTGTTAGAGTGACTTTAGGTTTTTGGTCACTCCCTTTCCTATAGAATGAGAGATACTATGGCCTCAGTGTTGCAGAATAGCAGTTGGACCCAAGAAGAGGTTGTATAAATGGCTCACTTTTCTGCTTGGGGTTCTGTTGATGATGTTGGATAATTGTATGTGATGCTTCTACTGGAAATACTGAGAGGGGGGTTGAATCAATATTTTTTCCAATTTTTACTTTTACCAGTTACATCACTTATATTTAGAACACAAAATGAAGAATAAGAATAAATGATTTTATTAATTTAATCTTTAAAATCAATCAAGTACAATATATGTAGGGCTCCAAACCTAGACAAAGACACTGATCTTCCATCTCGCAGGCTCCAACCTGTATTTTCCAAACATTGACTTGGACTTCTAATCCTCATACCTTGTCAATTTTGATACACCAACCTAAAGCGCTCTTTTGATCCCCAAAACTATTCTTTCCCTAGCAACTCTTCTCATCCCTTTTCATTTTTTTGCATGAAGAAAATGCATTCTTATCATCAATGACCAGTATATATTGCCTTTAGGATGACATTTAGTGATTTACATGTTATGATTTTATGTTTTTATGTTTGAATAAGTTTTTGTCTTTTAGCTACAGAAAACAGCCTATTCTGCAGCTAATCTATTGTTGTGCAGATACTTCCATGCTTTAACAGGTTCCAGGTGTCAGAAGAAGGAACTAACTATATGGGCAACTTGGAAATCATCATGACATGGACCGTGTCCTATTCACCTAGCTCAGGTCAACAAGGAAGATGGTACAAGACTCTGGTCAAAGGAGAAGTCAAATGTAGAGACCAAAGGCAACATGACTTTGTTTCGTGGATAATCAACATGTTTCACAGTGATGGGAAGCATTATACGAAACAAATTCCTGAGCCTACGGACTCCAACAACCATTAGTGAAGCTAAATCCAACAACAATCATCTTGGATTTATGTCTCCAGTAGCTGAGGAAGTTAATTTTGTATGCTTGTCTTCTATGTGTTTTTGGATTTAGCTTATTTTTCTCCACCAACAGTTGCATAATTTCCTTATAAATACCTGTGTAAAGAACTTGAAAGAAATTAAAATTTCCTCATGTATTAAGTTCAGACTTACTGTTTTGTAAGTTTGAAAAAATCATTTCCTACTTTTAATATGAAGACTGTGTGTTTTATGGATATCTAAAACAGTTTCTTGGAGATTAATTAAGCACTCGTAACCTGAGAAGTTGCAGAGGGCCTCTGCGCTAACTGAGGTTTTATTTCATTTTGTTTTGTCTTTTCTAGCTAAACTGTAAATTCATCATTTCCTTTGTTCATAATCATTTTCAAACTAACCTTGTTTATAATGCAATTTTCGTCATTTCCTCACTAATGCAGAATAGCTTCTTTTTGTTTAATTTCTTTCTAGTTTTTATCAGTAGTTAGAGGTTGAAATTCAATAGTGTAGTGTAGTTTGTTTCATTTACTATTTCACTAGTCTTTAAGTTTTCAATTAGACTGATTAGTGCCATTACTGTTCTTGCCATTTTATTACTAGTTTATCGACTTATGGTATTAATGAATGTTTCTGAAAAGCCGTTCTAGTTGATAACTCATCTTAAACTAAGTGGTTGAATACTTCATTCATGAAATGAGTCTTTTCTACATTCTTGCATTTACTCTTAGAATTATGAAGTATATAATTCCTCAAAATGTCATCACAAGGAGGTTTTTCTCTCGAAATTGAGAGGTAGAGTAAATAAGCACTTCATCTAGTTTTGTTTCCATAATAGATTAGACATAAGTTTTAATTTCATTTTCAGTTTTTCATTTAGTTTTGTTTCCATAACTGATTAGACATTAGTTGTAATTTCATTTTCAGCTTTTCATTTAGTTTTGTTTCCATAATGGATTAGACATTAGTTGTAATTTCACTTTCACTTGTAATATTTCATTTAGTTTTTGTAATTGATTATACAATAGTTGCAATTTTACTTTTTACTTTTTAGTTCATGATTTGAAAATAATAATAAGAGCATAAATAGAAACTCTATTTTCATTTCTTGATTAAGCTTTGCTTCCAAACCTTACTTAAGCTCTTTTAATTCTCATTTATTTAGGTTCTTATCATTCTTCACAGAAGTTAGATTTAATATTTTTGTTGGTTATATTGTAAATCATTAAGAATTAAAGGACCAAAAACCCCCAAAACAACATAAAACACAAAAACAATGAAGTAAGAAGGGTCATCTAGCACAAACACTACACTACATTTCATCAGTTTACGATACTCGGATTGATAATTTATGTAGAGTAATTTACGACATTAAATTGACCAAACATTTTGGTGCCGTTGTCGGGGAAGTGTAACTAGGTAGCCTTATCTCCTACATTCAAAAAAGAAAAACTAAAACGATGACATGCATAGAGAAAGAGACTCTAGATTTATAACTAGGGGCATTAGTTCGATTCCTACAACACCACCTACTCCACCAAGAGCAAGAAAAGACACACCTCCATCCCAAAATCATACTCCCACCACCAAATTGGAACCCTTGGCAGCAATCTTGGCCTCAACCTCAATCTCAGTTTCAATCTCAACCATGGGCACAAGGGGTACAAAATCTTTATAGGAGATTTTCTCAATATTATCAATATCATCCATCCTATCATAATTTTCCTCACCCACATAATCAACAACAAAATCCGCAACCTCAACTTCAAAATCAGAACCCTCAACTTTCATTACCATTTCCACAACAAACTCCACAACAAAGCCAAAATCCGCAACTCTTGCTGCCATTCCAGTAGAAACCAAATCAGCTACCTGCCCAATCGTTACCAAACCCCAATAATAAAAACCCTCAAAATTCTTACATGGTAGAAGGACAACAACTTCCAGCTTACATGATTACTCCTCTAGATCTTAATGATGTTCAACTAAGATCTGGAAGGATATTAGAAAAAGAAAAACCTTCTATAATTATTCAAGAAGAAGACACTTCTGAGGAATATTGTCTAAAAATCAATAAAATTTTTGAGGAAACATCTCTTCAAAACCAAAATATTGAAAAAGGAAAACAAAAGGAATCAGTGAACACGACTCCTATTATTGAGCAACCATCATCTACTTCTACACCTCCTTTTCCTGAAAGACTACAAATCAATAGAGGGGTAGAAAAATAGATCTTATTGCCCAACTATGATTTCCTAGATGAATTGAAGAATGTTTGTATAAAAATTCCTTTGCTACAAGCCATTAGAGAAATTCCAATTCTAGCCAACAAAATAAAGGAGTTGAGCATAAAAAAACCAGGAAGAAAAGTAAAAGAAACAAAAAGAATTCACCTAGTAGGAAAAATAGCAAACATAATGATGGGAAGAATTGCCATGCAAAAATATGTGGATCTAGGGAGTCCAATTTTCAAAACACATATAAATGGAATTGAAATTCCAAATACATTGATTGATTTAGGGGCAGCAATAAACATTATGAGTAGACAAACTATGGAACAACTTAAACTTTCCAATCTTCTTTGCACACCTACTTTATTGCAACTTGCAGATAGATCAGTAATCAAACCAAATGGTGTGCTAGAAGATATTTTAGTATCCTTAGCTTCCTGGGAATATCCTATTGATTTCATGATCTTAACTCCGAAGATTAATCTAGGAGGGCACCCACTCATATTAGGAAGACCTTGGCAGGCCACAACAGATGCTTTTATTAGCTGTAAATCTGGTGACATGTATATTTCTGATGGTAATTCAATAAAGAAATTTACTCTGTATCCTCCAGCAAAAGCAATCACAGAAATATATGACAAGGAATGGATTGATGATGAAGATGATATTCATCCTTTCTTTACTATTTCAGAAATTAGCGAAGATAGTCAAATTTTGAAACATCTTTAGAATATGATCATGCACAATTTCAAGAAAAAACTAATGTTGAATATTTTTCATCTAGGCAGATGTCTCTCTATTCTATGAAAGAGTTTGGTAGCTCTACAATTGAAATTTTTCTAGGTAAGACATTGAACATAAACAAAGACTTGGAGAAACTACAACAAGAAGAGCTAACCAAAATATTATAAAAACATTCTGCTACATTTGCATGGGAATACTTCGACATGAAAGGAATTGATCCTAAGACTTCTATCCATCATATCTATACTGAGGAAAATGGTAGACCTATCAGACAACCTCAGAGAAGGATGAATCCAAATCTTAGAGAGATTGTAAAAGAAGAGCTCCAAAAATTGCTAAATGTAAACTTCATTTACCCAATTTCAAATAGCCAATGGGTTTCTTCTTTGGTAATTGTGCCTAAAAAGAATGGTAAATTTAGGGTGTGCATTGATTACTGAGAATTGAATAAAGCAACCATTAAAGATCACTTTTCTTTTCCCTTTATAGATCAAGTGTTAGATACATTAGCAAGTAAGAAGTATTTTTCGTTCTTGGATGGTTTTAATGGTTATAATCAAATTTAGGTAGCGCCTAAGGATCAAGATAAAACCACATTTACTTGTCCATGGGGAACTTTTGCCTACCGAGTACATCCTTTTGGATTAGTAATGCATCTGCAACATTCCAAAGAGAAATACTAGGAATTTTTTCTGATCTAATACATGATTCTGTAAAGGTATATATGGATGATTTTACAATCTATGGAAACACATTTGAAGAAACTTTGGAAAATTTGGAAAAAGTTCTTAAAATATGTAAAGAAACAAACCTTTCACTAAGCCATGAAAAATGTTTTATGATGGTTATAGAAGGTATTGTTTTAGGACATCACATTTTAGGAGATGGGATTAAAGCCAACAAATTCAAAGTTGAAGTCATCTCTAAGTTATCAATTCCAAATTGCCAAAAGGATGTTAGAAATTTTCTAGGATTTACAGGGTATTATAGAATATTTATAGAAAAATTCACTAAAATAGCATCTCTAGTCTTCAAATTGTTTACAAAAGATTGTGAATTCAGTTGGAATGTTGATTGCCAACTAGCATTTGAAACCTTGAAAGAAAAAAAATTTGAAGCACCTATTTTAGGAGGACCAAATTGGAAACTCCCTTTCCATATTTCCACAGATGCTTCAGATACAGCTCTGGGAGCTATACTGGGACAAAAAGATTTCATTCCTTATGCCATTTACTATACAAGTAAGAATTTGACTCCCACCGAGTTGAATTATACTATGACTGAAAAGAAATTTTTAGTTGTTGTTCATGCAATTAAAAAGTTCAGACACTATATAATAGGCTATGAAAACTTTATTCATACAGATCACTCTGCAATTAGATATTTGATGAATAAACCTATTACTAGTGGTGGAGTTACAAGATGGCTTTTACTTTTGCAAGAATTCAAAATTATTGTGCTAGATAGACCTAGAAAACAAAACACAATTGCTGATTTCTTGTCTAGGATTTATACTACAAAAAAAAATTCTCCAGCTGAAGATAAGTTTCCTGATGAATATCTTTTTGCAGTAACTACTCAATCTCCTTGGTTTATAGATGTTGCTAATTACTTGGTCACAAGGAAGTTACCTTCACATTTGTTTCCTAGAGAGAAAAGAAAAATTATTCAAGAAAGTGCAAGATATTCATAGATCACTAATGAATTGTATAAAACAGGGCCAGATATTATGATCAAAAGGTGTGTCAGGGAAGATGAAATGCCTGATATTCTCAAACCAAGTCACGATGACCCATGTGGTGGAAACTTTGTTGACAAGAGGACAACCTATAAAATCCTTTCTTTAGGATATTATTGGCCATCCATCTTAAAGGATGCTGAAGAATATGTTAGAATATGTGAGAGCTGCCAAAGGGTAGGGAAACCTACTCCTTAAATGAAATGCCATTACAAACTCAGGTACTTATCGAACCTTTTGAAAACTAGACTTTAGACTTTATTGGACCAATTAAGCCTCCATTTAAGCAGAAAAAAGTATATATTGGTATGCACTGATTATGACACGAAATGTGTGGAAGCCAAAGCATTACCTTTTTCTAATGAAAAATATGTAGTTAATTTTCTTTTTGAGGACATATTTACTCATTTTGGTGTTCCAAGAGAAATTGTGATAGATTAGGGATCTCAATTCACATCCAACATGCTATGAAACTAGCTCACAAAAGGATAGAAAAGATAAATCAATGCCTTAGAATTCAGCCTCTCCGAGGGGGCAACCTCCTTTACATTACACAAATGAATGATTCTTTGATGATTTAAATGAGAAAACCTCGTTTCTATATATAGGAGTCTAAGGAGTCACAATATAACCTAGCCGACCTAACAATAATAATATAAAGGCACAAAAATAACAATGGAGTGATTCTATGGGGCACAATAATAACAATATGGGGACAATAGGGGCACAACATTATTAATAAGGGATACAACTACAATAGTAATGGGGTAATCACTAGTATTATGGGGATCTAACATGCCCCTCTCCTTCAAAATAGTGTTTTCCTCAATGCTTGAGTAGTTTTGGATGCTTCTGTATAAAATTCTCATCTTCCCATGTGGAATCTTCAGTAGATAAGTTCTTCCACTTGATGAGATACTCTGAAATTGCTCGATTTCGTAGTTGTCGAGTTCTTGTTTCTGTGATTTCTTTTGGTTCCAATATAATTTTTCCTTCCTCGTCAAGTTCTTGCAATATTGTTTGAACTGGTAGCTTGTCGCCTATAACCTTCTTTAAACATGAAACATGGAAAACTGGGTGCACTCGAGAAGCTGCAGGAAGCTCTAATTTGTATGCCATAGTACCAATCTTTTGCAAAACCTTGTACGGAACCATAATACTTTGGTGATAATTTATTGTCCTTCTTAACTTGCTTGAGGGACATTTTCTTATATGGTTGTAGCCGTAGGAATACCCAATCACCTACATCAAAACTTCTTTCACTGTGATGTTGATCTGCCTGTTGTTTCATTCTATTCTGCACCAACACAAGGTTATCTTTTAAGAGTTGGAGGACTTGTTGTTGATGTTCGATGTGATGTTCCACTGCTTGAACCTTAGAATTTTCTCTTAAATATGATGTGATGGATGGTGGCTGATATCCATAAAGTGCCATAAATGGGGTCATTTTTGTTGTTGTATGGAATGAAGTGTTATACACCATTCAGCCAGAGGCAACCATTTGACCCATTGTGTTTGTTTATCATATATAAAGCAACGAAGATATCCTTCCAAACATTTGTTTACTATCTCAGTTTTCCCATCAGATTGGGGATGATAAGATGAGCTATGAGCTAATTGAGTATCGAGACAAGAAAATAATTCTATCCAAAAATTTCCAGTGAAAATGGGATCTCTGTCAGTTCCAATAATCTTTGGGTTTCCGTGTAGCTTTTGAATTGTTTCCATAAATACGGTAGAAATTGTACTAGCTTTAAATGGATGTCATAATGCACAAAAGTGTGCATACTTGGTAAGTCTTTCAACTACCACCATGATGACACTCTTTCCCTCAGACTTGGGTAAGCCTGTGATAAAATCCATTGAAACCTCCTCCCACTGTTGTCTTGGAATGGATAAAGGTTGTAATAGACCTGGTGTCTTAATTGTTCAACTTTATTTTTTGGAAACTCAAACATTCTGCCACAAACTTTTGAATATCCGATTTAAGGCCATCCCAAAAAAATTCCTTCTTAACCCTGTGGTAAGTTTTAAAAATCCTGAGTGCCCTCCTAAGGGAGAAGTGTGCAATTCCATAAGAATCTTTTGTTTTAGCTGGGAATTCTTACAGAGGTATAAGCGATCTTTGTACCATAACGAATCATTTTTCAAGCTAAATGTATTAGATGTACTGGAATCGTGTTGTAACTTTTGAATAAGTGCCCACACTTCTTCATCATTCTTCCATTCCTCCCTTGCTTCATTTATCCAAAGTGGTTGGATAATAGAAATGGCGCACAACAATGCTTCCACATCCTCTTTTCTTGAGAGTGCATCTACCACCACATTTTTCTTTCCCTTTTTGTAGATGATTTCAAAGTCATAAACCAACATTTTTTTGACCCACTTTTCTTACTCTTCAGAGGATAATCTTTGTTCTAAAAAGTATTTAAGGCTATCATGATCCGTTTTTACCTTGAAGTGTCTTCCCATTAGGTAGGGTTGCCATTTCCTAAGTGCATGTAGTATTGCCAACGTTTCCTTCTCATAAATAGCTTTTTGTAAAAACTTTCCCTTGATTGGATGACTTTCAAAAGCAATGGGTCTTTCATCTTACATTAAAACATCACCAATTCCATTTCCTGAAGCATCACATTCCACAATAAAGGTTTTTGTGAAGTCCGGTATGGCTAAGACCGGTGCTTGGCACATTGCCTCTTTAAGATGTTCGAAGGCCTTTGTTGCTTTTGGAGTCCATGAAAATGCATCTTTCTTCATAATGTTGTTAGAGGTGCTGCTATTCTCCCATAATTCTTAACAAACTTGCGATAATACCCTGTCAACCCGAGAAATCCTCGTAGATGCTTTATGGATGTGGGGATTTTCCATTCCTTAATGGCTTTAATTTTTCTAGGGTCTACCTTAACTCCTTCATGAGATACAATATGACCCAGATATTCCGCCTCTTGGACTCCAAAGAAACATTTGGATCTTTTTGCATATAATTATTTTTCCTCCAATAGTTGTAGCACCCTGTCAACATGTTCAACATGATCCTTCCAAGACTTGTTGTATATTAGTATATCATCAAAAAATACTAACACAAATTTTCTAAGGAATGGTTTGAAAATTGAATTCATCAAACCTTGAAATGTTGAAGGTGCATTGGTAAGGCCAAAACATGACCAAAAATTCATAATGACCCTCATGATTTCTAAATGTTGTTTTCGGAATGTCTTCAATCTTCATTCTGATTTGATGGTATCCTGAACGAAGATCCAACTTGGTGAAGTAAATTGATCCATGCAATTCATCCAGTAATTCATCAATGACAGGAATGGGAAACTTATCTTTAATAGTGAGCTTGTTGAGCTCCCTATAATTCAGACACATGTGCCATGATCCATCCTTCTTGTGCACCAATACTACTGGAGCAGAGAAAGAACTTTGACTCGGTTGAAATTATACTAGCCTCTAGCATTTCTACAACCATATGTTCAATTTCACTCTTTTGGGCATAGGGATATCTGTACGGCTTGATGTTTGGAGAAACACTTCCTGGAATCAGATGAATAGCATGATCATGATCGCGAATAATTGGGAGACATTTGGGAGTCTCAAATACCTTGGAATGATTGTCCAAGGCTTTTTGGATATCTGGAGCAATAGATGATTTCGATGTGGAAACATTTAGCGAACATAATTGTGCAATTACACCTTTTTGTTCCTTTTTTAGAAGCTTTGTCATACTGTTAGAGCTGATTATCTTTCTTGGTTTCCCTGCAATACCCTTAATTCAACTTCCTTTCCTTCCGTATAAAATTTGATGAAAAGTTCTTGAAAATTAAAAGCTATTGTACCCAGGGATTGTAGCCATTGGACTCCTAGTAGAACATTAGCACCTCCATTGGAATGGAAAGCATTGGGCTAGTCAATACATATTTTCCCATGGATAGCTTGATATTATGGCACTTTCTAGAGAAATTTATTGTTCCTCCATTTGTAACCATCACTTGACACTCTAGTGTTGGATATAGGAAGCAATTCAATTCTTTTGCTACCTTACAATGAATAAAATTGTAGGTACTTCCTGAATCAATCAACGCTATTACCTTTTTCTTCTTGATTTTTCCTTCCATCTTGATGGTTTGAGGAGTGGTAATTCTAACCAATACATTACAAGATATGGTTGGATTCATTTCTTCTTTATCTAGGCTTTGTTCCTGGATTATATCCTCTTCTTTTGACCTTTCTTGCTCCTTTTCTTCTTCCTTTTCACAATCTATATAGAATAATTTCTTCTCAGCACACTTATGACCTTTAATGTATTTGCTATCACAACTGTAACAAATCCCTTTTGCTCTTTTTTCTTTCGATTGTTGTGGTGTCAATCTTATAGGTTGTGGAAGAATAGGGGCTACAACACTTCCATCTTTATAGTTGTGAGTGGTATGCTTCCTGGGTGCCATAATTTTGCTTTCCATTTTTCTTGTTAACATGAATGCCTTATCTAATGAATCAGGTTCCCAAAGGAAAACATCATGTTGGATATTATCCTTTAAATTCACTATGAACACATCAAACCTATGCTCCTTTGGAATATTTTTTACCCTTATGTTCAATTTTTTGAACTCCTCAATGTGCTCCATTATTGAACCCTTTTGTTTGAGACTTATCAATTGGCTAAAAAAAGTGTTGCTTTTTGTACCCTAATAATATGCTGTCAATTCTTCTGTAAAAATTTCCCAAGTGATAATTTGTTTATAAGAGAAAAGCTATTGATACTGTACAAACTGATTTAGTTCCAAATATAAAGTTGCAATGCGTACCTTTTGTGTTTTTTACACATTATTGAGATCGAAAAATTGCTCCATCTGTAATATCCATGTTGCAGGACCTTGCCATCAAACTTCCTCATATCAATTTTTGGAATATGGTGGGTATTCAATCCAACATTAGAGTCTATGAAATCATGATTGACATTTCTTTTGTTCGCATCATGAGTTTCCTTTACTACCCTTTCACCATTAGTAAGTATTTCTTGTAGAAACTTTGTCAAACCTATCTTCAAATATGTCTTCAAATCTATCTTCAAATCATTCATCTTAGCTTCGACACCATTCATCTTAGCTTCCACGCCCTTTATCTTAGATTCCATGCCATTTATCTTAGCTTATATTAGCTTTTGTGAGAGTGACATTTGTTACACTTGGACTTCTAATTTTGATATATCATGTAGCATTTCTTCCTCTTCTTCATGAGTCATGCTAGAGCTTTCAGGTTTCTTACCAGGTGTTTGCATTTTCTTTCCTTGGGGTATCATTTACTGATAATAATTCTCTACTATGCCCTTTGAATTCCTTCAAAATAATTTTTCAAACCAAGCTTAAGCAAAAATTTAAAAAAATCTACATACCTTTTTTCACTTTATAGGAGCTCGATATTTCCTTTGATGTATCTCTATAATTTTGGATCATCCAATTTTTAAATCATGATCTACAGTAGCCTTCTGTGTCCTCTTTCGAATGCCACCAGTCTGATCCAAATTGGATTCTCCAAGGAAGAGTTATGGCAAATCTCCCACAATGACCTGATTATAGACAAGTTCAGGAGAGCGAACTTGTACGACGTGTCACGTGTCCCTGTTTCAACCTTTGGCTCTAAAAAATATATACAAGAAACTACAGTCCATCCTCTTTCTATACCTTCTTACAAAATTTCTATCCAATGCTCAGAGATAAAGTTACGACGATTTCCCCAGGTCACCTGTTTGGAATGTAATTCAGGAGTCTGCAAAAAGACCAACTTCCTCAGATCATATCTCTGCAAATATAGCGTGAAAAGCTCTAAAATTTGGACCCATGGTTCAGTGCAATTTCATCTCCAATGGGTTCTCTTTTTCTTGCTTCTGAAATATCACAAGAAAAAGTTATAGCGAAAATTCCACAATGACTTATTTGGAGCAGCGAAACCCTAGAATCCAAAGCTCTAATACCAAATGTTATGAAACTAGCTTACAAAAATATAGAAAAGATAGATCAACGCCTTATAATTCAGCCTCTTCAAGGGGTTAACCTCCTTTAAATTACACAAATGAATGATTCTTTGATGATTCAAATGACAAAACCTCCTTTCTATATATGAGAGTCTAAGGAGTCAGAATATAACCCAACTGACCTAACAATAATAATATAAAGGCACAAAAATAATAATAAAGGGATTCTATGGGGCACAGTAATAACAATATGGGGACAATAGGGGCACAACAATATTAATAAGGGATACAACTGAAATAGTAATGGACTAATCACTCGTATTATAGGGATCTAACACAACATGGTGGAAAGTCTTGTGGAGGAATACAAGATCAAGCATAGGAAATCTACTCCCTATCATCCATAAGCAAATGGTTAAGTGGAGTCTACAAATAAAGTAATTGAAGGAATCCTCACAAACACTATGCATCTACATAGAAGAGATTGGGTAGAAAGGCTTCCTGAAGCCTTATGGGCCTATAGAACTACATGGAGGAACATAGTGGGACATACACCCTATGAACTTGTTTATGGGAAACAAGTCTTGTTCCCTATAGAGTGCCAAATCAGAACTTTCAAGATGGAAATCCAGTTGGGGATAGAATTATCAGAGGCTCAAAAGCATAGATTGGAGCAATTAAATGAGCTTGATGAAATCAGACAAGAGGTAATTCAAAGGACTAGTCTAGTCCAACAACAGAGGGCTAAATGGCATGACAAATATATCAAGGACAAGAGGTTTAAAGAAGGAGATTGGGCATTGTTATTTGATTCAAAGTTTAAGGATTTTCAAGGAAAGTTTAAAATTCATTATCGTGGGCCATATGAGATTGAAAAAGTCTTTAGTAATGGAGAAGTGAGGATCAAAACAATAGATGAAAGTTAAACTCCTCTTCTTGTGAATGGTCATATATTGAAAATATATCAAAAACCAATTTCAAAGGAGGAGTTTATCAAGATCTTCCAGAACAATTCTGAAATGAAGTTAGTGAAGAAGAATCCTTCTTCTCCACCAACTTAGTCTTTATTTTTCCTATCTAAAAATAAATAAAAGTTGTATTAGGTTGAAAAACAATCACTGATTGGCATGCTTATACAGAAAATACAAGGTGAAAATCAAAAGATAATGACACCTTATATTTTACATTCCCTTTCTGTAAAAAAATGGTGACAAAAATCCATAGTCATTCTGCATTCTGCAAAATTCATTATTTCATCTCACTTCACTCTATTTTTCTTTTACAGTTTCACTTCTTTCCATTGCCGTATTTCACCAATAAATTTTCCCTTTCCGAGTATTTCTTTCATCTCCATTCTTCATTTATCATCTTGTCTTATTTTCACTTACACAGCCATTTCCATTTCACTCATTCATAAACCATATTTCACTCTTTGTTTCATGTTCTATAGTTGTTTTCACGTTCTATAGTTGATTCCATTCCACAACTAATTCTGTTCTGTAGCCAATCTGATTATGTAGCAACAATGTTTATCAGTCCAAGCACAAGTGTCAAGTTCATAATAAATTCTTTTATGCAGGTAATTGAAGTAAAAAAATCAACTTTGAATACCAATCATGCCTAAAGGACCTATGGATCAAACATCAAAATAGTAGCAAGTGGAAGGTAAAGGTTCCAAAAGTAACTACAAAACTTTATTTCAAAGAGCAATTTGAAAACATAAGTTTGTATAACATGTATGATCACATGTCTCCTTAATGAACCATCATATGATTTGACTGCCATGATCTCTCCACCATATCCTCCGCCTTCAATGACAAACGATCCAATGATTCCTTCATAATTGATCTTCACTTCAAACTCCACAACTTGTACTTAACCAGTCCTCTACGGTTACACCTGTTAATGATCAGATTAACGACATGACCTACATATCTATGCCTCTTCAAACCCTGACTGTTTATTTATTACATGCCAACTCTTAAGTTTTTCTCTCATATTTAGACAACCATTTCGTGTATACAATCATTTTGTTTCCATGTTTACAGTCGTTCTTTACGCAGTCATTCCATTTCTTAGACTATGAGAGTAGTTTTGAACTAAGCCTGTAGGAGTAAAATACATGGAGGTATTTCTGCAGCTCAATGGGATGTTACAGAAGGTCGTATGGATGTGTTTTATTGAAAAATTTGACACATACAACAAGGGAATCACTAAATCCTTTGCAAGGTCCTTTAATGGCATGGAAGTGGAACTAGGGGATATCAAATTTGCAGTCATGGAATCCTTCATAGCAGACACAACAAAACTCCCAAGATGAGGAGAAAGATGGTTAAAAAACAATGAGTTTCATGATGAATCTTGGAAGGTGATTCTTAAAAACCCAAGTATGGACATTACAGTCTTTAGAGAAGGGATTCCAATTTCAGCTCTCCAAAACAAATGGATTAGCATGTTGTTAATATTGCAAAAATTCATTACATGTGAAAGAAGGTTTGGGTATATGTATGTTTATCATATAGGATTGTTAATGAATTTTCTAGCAAATGGGACCCTCAATCTTCCCTTTTTCCCTCTGAATAGTCTAAGAAGAATGGAAACAAACATCCAAAAAAAAGTTGAATCAATAGAAACAACTTTATATCATCATGGATTAGTAAAGATTTTAGTTGAATTTCATTTGAGAAGTATAGGAGATTCATGGGAAGACTTCTTGGTAAGTAATTTCTTCCAAGATGCTCCAGATGCATCTGAGGGAAGTCATGTTAAGAGAAGTAGAAAGAGAAAGACCAACATTCATATTCAAAGCTCCTCACAAAGAGATGATGCAGAAATAACTCCTAAACCAGAGGTTAGGAAGTAAACTAAACAGAAGAGAAAAAATGAAAGAGAGGGTTGAAGAAATCAAGGAGGAAATTACTAAAACGTCAACACCTCAAGAAGATGAACAACTACTTTTTGAAAGACTGACTAAGATCAAGGAGCAAATCAAGAAAGATAAGGAGAAAGGAAAGAAGAAGAAGGACACAAAGGAAGAAACCATAAGCTTTCAAAACTTGAGGAGGAGTTCTAGACTCTGGGGTAAGGTGAAGAAGGTGAAATGAAAAGAGACCCAATTTATAAACTTAGAGGAAGAAACCCCATCTCAATCTCCTGACAGTATTCCATCCGAACATAGTCCACAAGACTCCCCCAAACAAAATTTTGAAGGTAGCCCTAATAGAGCTTCTCCTGGTATAGATTGAGCACAACAACAAATCTATGAATATATAGAGTCATTAGAGAAAAATAATACCTTGATAGTTCTAGGAACTTCAACTAATCCAGAGTAGCCTATCACCCCACAAAAAACTTTAATTAGCTCTCTTAAACAAGAAGTTTTTCAGTTAAAAATTCTGAACAGGCACATCCAAAAAGGAAATGAAACCTTGAGGGAAAAAAACAAGCTGGATAGAGCTATACATGACAACACAATGTTATACTTGGGTTTATGGTCCAAAAAGAACAGGAAGCTGAAAAGGAAAAATAAGAAGCTGAGCAGAACACTCATTAACCTCAAATATATATTTCTCAAGAGAAATCCAAGGATGGTAGTCAGTACAAAGAAAGGCACGAAGTGGAATTTGGATGTGTTGGTAAAAGTGTCAAAACAAATGCAGTAGGAGGGAGAAGTTCACAATTTTGATTGCATGGGGACATGCAACAGTTTTGTAGTGGGGGTATGTTGAGCCCCAAAACTACTCTTTCCCTACCAACTCTTCTCATCCCTTTTCTTTGTTTTTCCATGAAGAAAATGCATTATTATCATCAATGACTAGTATATATTGCTTTAAGGATGAAATTTAGTGATTTACATGTTATGCTTTTATGTTTTGTTGTTTGAATAAGTTTTTGCGTTTTAGCTATGGAACGCAGCCTATTCTGCAACTAATTGGCTGTTTTGTAGCTACTTCCATGCTTTAACAAGTTCCAGGTGTTAGAAGGAGAAACTAACTATATGGGTAGCTTGGAAATCATCATGACATGGACAGTGTCCTATTCACCTAGCCCAGGTCGACAAGGAAGATGGTACAAGACTCCGGTCAAAGAAGAAGTCAAACGTAGAGACTGAAGGCAACAAGACTCTGTTTTGTGGATAATCAACACATTTCACAGTGATGGGAAGCGTTATCCGAAACAACTTCCTGAACCCACAGACTCCAACAGCCATTTGTGCAACTGAATCCAACAACCATCATCTTGGATTTATGTCTCCAGCAGCCGAGGAAGAAAATTCTGTGTGCTTGTCTTCTACGTGTTTTTCGCTGTAGCTTATTTTTCTCCACAAACAATTGCATAATTTTCTTATAAATACCTGTGTAAAGAACTTGGAAGAAGTTCGAATGTCCTCATGTATTAAGTTTAGACTTACAGTTCTGTAATTTTGAAAAACTCATTTCCTGCTTTTAATATGAAGACCGTGTGTTTTATGGATATATGAAAGAGTTTCTTGAATATTGATTGAGAACTCATAATCTGAGCAGTTGCAAAGGGCCCGTGTGCTGACTGAGGTTTTATTTCATTTTTTTTTGTCTTTTCTAGCTAAACTATAAATTCATTATGTCCTCTGTTCATAACAATTTTCAAACTAACCTTGTTTATAATGCAATTTTTGTCATTTCCTCATTAATTCAGAACAACTTATTTTTGTGCAAAATAGCTTCTTTTTGTTCAATTTCTTTCTAATTTTTATCAGTGGTTAGAGGTTAAAATTCAGTAGTGTAGTGTAGTTTTTTCCATTTACTGTTTCACTAGTCTTTAAGTTTTTAATTAGACTAATCAGTTCCATTACTGTTCTTGCCATTTTATTACTAGTTCATCAACTCATGGTATTAATAAATGTTTTGTGAAAAGCCCTTCTAGTTGATAAATCATCTTAAACTAAGTGGTTGAATAGTTCATTCATGCAATGAGTCTTTTTTGCATTCCTGCATTTATTTTCTCTTAGAATGATGAAGTACAAAATTTCTCAAAATGTCATCACAAGGAGGTTTTTCTCCCAAAATTGAGAGGCAAAGTAATTAAGCACTTCATCTAGTTTTGTTTCCATAATAGATTAGACATTAGTTTTAATTTCATTTTCGATTTTTCATCTAGTTTGGTTTCCATAACCGTTTAGACATTAGTTGTAATTTCATTTTTTAGTTTTTCATTTAGTTTTGTTTCCATAATAGATTAGACATTAGTTGTAATTTCACTTTTAGTTTTAATATTTCATTTAGTTTTTGTAATTGATTAGACAATAGTTGCAATTTTACTTTTTACTTTTTAGTTCATGATTTGGAAATAATAATAAGAGCAGAAATAGAAACTCTATTTTCATTTCTTGATTAAACTTTGCTTCCAAACTTTACTTAAGCTCTTTTAATTCTTATTTCTTTAGGTTCTTAGTAGTCTTTACAAAAGTTAGATTTAAGACTTTTGTTGGTTATATTGTAAATCATTAGGAATTAAAGGACCAAAAACCCCCAAAACGACATAAAACACAAAAAAATGAAGTAAGAAGGGTCATTTAGCACAAAAAATACACCACACTTTATCAGTTACGATACCGGATTGATAATTTATGTAGAGCAATTTAGGACACTAAATTGACCAAACACACTCCAACCCTATATCTGGTTTGGGCTATGTCCTAGTTCCTTGAGGACTCTGATCCGCTAGGGCTCCTACCCTATCCTCCAAAGCACCAACCTTGTCTTTTCGAGGCTCCACCCTCTTCAGATCAACCCTTACTTTACTTCGTCAAGATGTATTTGATTATAATTCATGGCTCACAATTTATTCTTCAACAAGCCCTGTCAATCTTCAGCTATGCCTTCACTTCGTCTCCATGTCACATTATCAATGAAAACCTTGTTCTTCACATGAAGGTGTCACCACTACTCTTCATGTTACCTACACAAAACTTCTTCAAGGTCACCTCATGATGGCTTCAACGCACCATTGTCTTCAATGATATCCACAAATATTCAATATGCTACTTCACAAAGTTCTCCAAATCTGCCCTATTCTGGTCTTAAGAGACTTCAATATACTTTATTTGTCCAATACCAATAAATCAACACTTCTACTATGAAAACTACAACAACTTCGACCGCGACATCTTCAACCACAAGAAATATGACAACATAACCCATAATAACTATGGATGCTTTGACCATGAAAACTATGACATCTTCGACCATAGAAACTTTGACCACGATAGCTTCAACCATAGCAACCACGGTAGGTTCAACTATGGTATCTGAGATAACTTCAACCACCATGACTACGGTAGTCAATACATCTTCAACCACAACAACTAGACACACTATGACAACTTAAACTATGGCAATTGGGACCATGACAACTATGACATGTTCGACGACAACAACTATGGCAGCTTCGACCACAACAACTATGAGAAATTTTACCATGACAACTTATTCTCTCCTATCTCAAACTTGTGGGAGACTATTTAACCCAAGAACAATTCCACAAACTTGTCTTCCTTTCTTTTCTAGGTTGCAGCTTCTTCTCTACCTCTTTTCTTGTCGCCACCGAAAAGGGGAAAATAAAGGCTTGTTAGAAAGAGGAAAAAACTCTCTTTAAGCTGGTCTACAACCCATTTTGAAAGGATGCCTTCAAGGTGTCCAAAATAATTTTCCTTTGTGACTGTCCTTAATTTTTATGAGTAAAAAATTTGGGAAAGCATGAGAAATGTTTGGGACAATGTGACTTCTTCCTTCTTTGGCTTCTTCATTGTTATCAACATCATCATAGAGTCAAAATGTAGTAGTACAACATCAATGTAGCATGATGCATCAATAATTTCAACATATACTAGTGCAGTCATAGTTCATCATCATTAGGAGAACTCCAAAATAGTCTTCCAACTATCAAATGATCTCCAACCATGTTATTGAGACTTCATCAAGTTCCATGATAAATTGTGGTCATTCATCAAGAGTATGACATCATCAAATGTAGTCCTCCATATGTCATCAAGGGCTTCTAAATAATTCGCACTTGGCACTTCTTAAGAGTTATGACATCATTACGTGGAACCAAAGATCTATTGTCTTCAATATTATCATCTCATTCTAGGATTTCATGATATTGATTAAGAATCTCAAGCATATTTTGTATTGACATCAATGACAACATTGACTAAAAATCTCCCACTTTGTCATTGATGGCAATATTCTTTCCCTTCCAACATTCTCTCCCCCTTTGACATCAATGGAAAATGAGGTGCCCAAGTACTCCCCCTATCAAGCTGCTTCTTTTCTTCATAAATAGTATTTATTTATAGGTATGTTACTCCCTCTCTCATGGTGACCTTCCTTCTCGCAATGTGGTCCATGATAGATGTGTTTACATTTCTTCATGTGATGAACTGACTACCCCTGCCTGCATAAAATCCTCTAGTTTCTTTAGACAAGTAACATTTCTAACTTGTGATCAAGTGGAAGAAATCTTCAACAATACTCCATTGAATGAGTAAGAAATCATATTCTTCAATCAAGTTTCTCCCAAAAGATGATCTATGAAAAGATGATTTTCCATGTGTGACTCATCAAGAATTTCATAGGACCCATTCACGGATAGATTCTGCAAGAATGATTAAGAATCATAAACTCCCCCTAAGATTATGCATGGTCTCTTGGCAGAGTCTCATTATCAAACACTTGGAATATCAAGGATGACTTTATCAGCTCAACAACATGTGTTGTTGGCTGGAGTGTTCAAGAGACTTTTGGATTCAGTTTTCTTCCTTCTCCATACTTGTGTAACATTCTTCTCTGGCATGGTTTTCATGGTTTTAGCTTTTTTAGGGACTGAAGTCAAGTTACAATCACATTCCATAGGTCCAATTTTATGACAATTCAAGCACTCCATCTTGTTCATGAATGAGAAATCATGACTTTTTCTTGCAAAATTTCTTCTAGGAGATTGATGAGGACCATTATATTTGTCTTTGTGATATGCCCTACAATATTTTGCCATGTGCCCAAAGTTTTTACAAGAATAGTAATAATCAAGAAATATATGTTGGTAGCTAGAAGATGAAGATTTTCTTGATGTGATTTTGAAGTATTTTTTCCTTTGGATTCTTTGTGTATATTCATTCTCTTTTATATTCTTAACACCATGTGCAAGTTTTCTTAGAGTAGGTTTTCTTCTAATGTTGTCTTGATTCGTCTCCTTTACTTTGCTAGAACTAGGAGCATCAACATTTCTTCTAACCTTCCTCACATCCTTGATGTTTGAATCATTATAATCCTTGCTTGAGGACTCACTTGCATAGACAAGACCTGGTTTATCTAGGGGAGACCTTTGATGACTTAGGATGTCATCTAGGGTATGATATCTTTTCAAGTTCTTATTCAACAAGTCAACTTCCTTTTAAAGAAAGGAAATTTACCTTCAGTTTCTTGCATTATTCATCCATATTTGATGGAATTATCTCCATTTATTCCTTCATCTTGGATTCTTCAAATTATTGGGCCTTAAGAGAAGTGATTTCTAATATTAACTAGGTGATGTCAACAACCTTTTAGTCTAGTTGGCATATCATGGTGTTTCCCTCCTTTTCTACTTCATCAAATTGTCCTTCTATGAATGCCAAGACTTCCATCTCCTTCTTAGCTCTATGTGCATGTTTCCTTTCTTCTTCTTGTTGAGATCTAAGGGAGGAGACATCTTCCTTCTATTAACCAATCTCTGCTTCAATTTTGTTCAAGATATTGAGTCTTTACTCAAGGTGGCTTGACAAAGTTTCTTCTGTTGTCTTTGCCTTATCCAATTGATTTTTCCTGGATATGACTTCTTCATGATGCTTTCTTTTGTTTTGATGAAATTCATCCTTAATCTTGGTGAGCTCCTCATCTCTTTCTTGTACTTGAAGTTTGGTAAGGTCAACTTCCTTCCTTCTCTTGTCTTGATCACCAATTTCCACTTTCTTCTTAAGTTCCTTATTTTTGTTTTTCAAATTGTTAATCTCTTCTATGAATGCCATAAGTTTAATGAGGATATCTTCTTAAAAATATTCTCCATTCTCTTCATATTATAGGTCTTATTTAGCCTTGGTGTTGTCACTCTTATTTTAGCTTCCTTGATAGGTTCAAGGATCCTTTTGATTGGAGGCCATGAATTCTGTTAGGTCCCTATACTACTAGCGTAACCCCTTATTGTTATTAGTACAACCCCCTTAATATATTTTTGTGCCCATGCAGTCCTCATATTGTCATTATCATGCCGCACAGAATCCCACTATTGTTATTATTGTGCCCTTACATTATTATTGTTATGGCAGCTCTCATTATATTATGACCCCTTAGACTCCTATATATAGAAAGAAGCTCTTGTCATTTGTATCATTCAAGAATTCTTCATTTTGGTAATCAAAGGAGGTTGCCCCGTCGAAGAGGCTTATTTTGAAGGCATTTATCTATCTTTTCTATATTTTTGTGAGCTAGTTTCATAACACCCACTTGTTGTTTTCTTTCCACATGGGGCCACAAGAGAGCTTTGTCATTTATCTAGCCCTGCAATGCCCATTTTTTCTCTACACCAAGAGAACTTCTTAGAGCTCACAGATTTTGTCAATGCATTTGCAGTATTCTTCAAAGTGTCCACCTTTACTAGCAACACCTTTTTGTCTTCTATCATATACCTCACAAAGTGATACTAAACATCAATGTGCTTTATCTTTGAATGATATGTAGGGTTGTCTGTCAAGAAAATTTCACTTTCACTGTCAGAATCTATCCTTATAGCTCCCTGTACTAACCCCATATTTGAACACAATCTCTACAACCAAACTACTTCCTTGCTTGCATGAGTCACTTCCATGTCTTTTGCCTCTGTAGTTGATAGTGCCACTATAGATTGTTTCTTACTCATCCAACTGACTGCACCTCCAAATAGATTAAACACATACTCACTTGTATATCTTCCGTGATCTAGATCTCTAGCCCAGTCTGCATCAACAAATCCATGAATATCCAACATTCTACCTAATCTTGGTCTTCCTTGGTAGAACAAACCATAATCACTAGTGCACTGAAATACCTGAAAACCTACTTCATTGTTGTCTAGTTCTCCTTCCCTGGTTTTGACATAAACCTACTCAATACTCCCATTGCATGTGCAATGTCTGGTCTAGTACAGACCATTGTGTACATTATGCTACCGACTACACTTGCATATGGAACACGAGACATGTCCTCTTCCTCTTCTTGTGTCTTGGGACATTGTTTAGTAGATAACTTTACACCTACAAGAATAGGAGCCTTTAGCGGTTTACTATCCTGGATATTAAACCTCTATAATATTGTCTTGATATACTTCCCCTAGTTTAACCAGAGCTTCCTCTTTTCCCAATCTCTTTTCATTTCCATGCCCAAAATATAGTTTGCAACACCAAGATCTTTCATGTCGAATTTGGAGGACAAATGGGTCTTCAAATTCTGGATAATTTCTTTATCATTTCCAACTAGCAACATATCATCCACATACAAGACTAGATAAATAAGACAGCCACCAATTAATTTAAAATACATAGAGTGATCTACTTTGCTTCTAGTGAAGACAAGTCCCCTTATAAATGTATCATATTTTTATACCACATCCTTGGTGACTGTTTTAACCCATACAAAGACTTCTTTAACTTGCATACCAGTTATTTCTTACCCTTCACCGCAAAGCCTTTAGGTTGCTTCATGTAGATCACCTCTTCCAGATCCTCATGATGAAATGTTGTCTTCACATCCATCTATTCTACCTCAAAATCAAAAGCAACAACAATAGATAAAAGTAATCTAATAGAAGCTACCTTGGCAACAAGAGAGAAGATATCACAAAAATCAATTCCTGACACCTGGGAATAACCTTTTGCTACCAACCGAGCTTTTTATTTCTCCAGCTTTCCTTCTGCATTTGTCTTCTTCTTGAACACCCATTTTTTGCCAATGGGTTTCCTTCTAGGCAGCAAGTCCACCAGATCCCAAGCCTCACTTTTGCGCAAAGATGCCATTTCATTAACCATGGCCTCTTTCCAGAGTTTTCCATCCTCTAAATTTACTGGTTTCTTCATAGTTATGGGATCATCATCAGTAATAGATAAAGAAGAATTTGAATAGAATGAAGATGGACTATACCTTTTTGGTTTCCTTCTTTCTCAAACTGATCTTTTCACACTTGAAGTTTGTGGTTATTCATCTTTTGAATCCTCCTTTGTTGTAGAGTTTGATTCTTTCTCCTTTAGCTCAAAATCTATCTTTTCAGGTTCCTTTGGTTGGACTTCATATTTAATAACATATTTCAACTCTCTGAACACCACATCTTGGCTATACACAACCTTCCTTGTTACTAGGTTCCAAATCTTATAACCCTTTAAACCATCCTTATACCCAATAAAGATGCACTTTTCAGATTTACTATCCAACTTGGTTATTTTCTCCTTTGGAACATGTACATCTGCATCACATCCAAATAGCTTCTAAGGTGAAAGAGATGGTTTCTTCCCAGTCCATAACTCTTGTGGAGTCTTATCCTCCAATACTAATGAAGGTGATCTATTGACAAGGTAACATGTTGTCTCCACCACATCTGCCCAGAATTCCTATCCTAACCCAGCACCACTAAACATGCTTCTTGCCCTTTCCATCAACATCTTCTTCATTCTTTCTGCAACTCCATTTTTCTCAGGTGTGTATGGAGTAGTCTTCTATCGTGCTATACCACACTTCTTAAGGAATTCTTAAAATTCCTTATTGCAACACTCTCCACCATTATCTGTCCTCAATACCTTTATCTTCATCTCTGTCTAGTTTTCCACCAGAGCCTTAAATTCTTCAAACGTTTCAACGACTTTAGATTTCTTCTTAAGGAATTATATCAATGTATTCCTTGAGAAGTTATCTATAAATGATACATAGTACACATACTTACCCAATGATGGAACCTTCACAGGTCCAAACACATCACTGTGCACAAGCTCTAATATCTGTTTCACCATCTTACCACAAGAGGGGAAACTCACCAAATTCTGCTTCCCATATACACAATTTTCATAGAAATAAAAATCAGAGAGCTATTACTCATAACTTCTACCATATCTTTATGATGAAGTATTCAAAGGCCCTTCTCTCCAACATGTCCAAGCCTTTGATGACACAGCATGGTCTTCTCTCCAGAGACAACTAGATTTTCTACTCCACTTTCAGGAACCACAGAGTTGTTGCACCCATCAACAATAGAGCTACCTTGCAACTTGTACAGATTTCCAATGCAAACTCCCTACATCAATACCACTGCCCCCCAAAGCATCTTGTAGGTATCCTTCTCGAACATTATTTTTACAACTGCATCATCCAACTTGCTTACAAAAATTGAATTTCTAGTTAATGCAGGAATATGCAGAACACCGAGAAGTGTTCTAACCCTTCCACCTTGCAACTTCAACTTTAATTTTCCGCAACCAATGATTCTAGCGTTCCCATCATCCCCCATGAAGACATCACCACCATCATATTTCTCATACTTGCAGAACAACTCTTTATGGGGAGTGAAGTGAAAGGATGCACCTGAGTCAGTCAGCCATGCCTCATGATCTACATGTGTACGTAAATAAGCCAAGTACACATCCCCACCTTCATCTGAGGTGGTTTTTGCCTTTGCAAAAGGAGCATCATCAAATCAGTTTCCTTTATCAGGAGCTTTAGATTTACTATCCCTTTTGTAGTGCCCTTCCTTTTCGCATTTCCAGCACACCACCTTTACAGGTTTTCTTGGAGATTTAGATCTCCCTCTATATTTTGACCTCCCACTCGATGACTTATTTTTGTTTCTGTTCTAAGACCATCCTCGTACAGACAAGGCATCGCAATTCTAGCTCTCCATATTTTTCCGTCTCATTTCCTCCCTCAGCAAGGATGTGACTATTTCATCAAACTACAAGGCAGTTGCATTGCTACCTATTGTAATAACCAAACTATCCCATGAATCTGGTAGAGAACACAAAAAAATGATGCACTTATCTTCATCTAAAATTTTAATATCAATAGATAATAATTGACTTACCATTGTATTAAATGCATTCAGATGCTCTGTCACCGAGTCTCCATCTTTCATCCTCAGGTTATATAGCCTTTTCTGTAGGAATAGTTTATTCACTAGAGACCTAGATTGGTACAATGTCCCTAACTTGTCCCATAAAACCTTCACCGTAGCTTCCCCTGATACATTCAACAATACTCAATCTGAGACACACAATTGTATTGTGCTCTTTGCCTTTTGATCCAACTTCTTCCATTTTTCATTAGACACTCCCGTTGGTTTAGTACCTAGATCTACTGCAATCCACTGATCTTGATCCTCCAATAGTTCCACCATCTTGAGTTTCCACAACTCAAAACCTTGACCATTAAATTTATCGATCTTTATCTTTCCACTGCTCACCATATTCTTTTACCACCAGAATCAATCTCACAGATCTCCCACTGAACAGGGTCTACCACAGGCCCGAGCATAACCCCTCAACAAAAAAGGCATCCCCTTGAAGTAAAAACAGCTCTGATACCAAATGTAGCTTTTAACCTCGTATAGAAATTACCTGCATATGATTCTAGAACACAAAAAATAAACAATGCGAGAGCATAACACATAAAACACATATACACAAATATTTTCCCCTGGATCCCAAAACCAAGACTACCAACTTGATTTTTCATCATGTTCCTTTCAATGTTACAATACATATTTATACATGTTGAAGCATCCAATACCATAGACCGAAAACCATCGTGTCCAAAACCATGGACCGAAAACCATCGCATCGAAAACCATGTGAAAAACATCATGCAAAAAAGTATAGCTAGGTCTGCCACACCTAATATAGGGTCCAAAAACCAAAATTTTCTAGGGTGTTGCCCCATTCCCCATAGAGTGGGGTTACCTACACCCCTCAAATACCCTGTGACCCCTCGGTTAACTAAGTGGGCTAGTCATGGAAAGAGTATAACACAACCCAATAACCCCCTTATTATATTTTTGTGCCCATGTAGTCCTCATATAATTATTATTGTGCCCCATAGAAGCCCACTATTGTTATTATTGTGCCCTTTATTATTGTTCTATCACCTCTGATTATATTATGACCCGTTAGAATCCTACATATAGAAAGGAGGTTTTTACATTTGTGTCATCCAATAATTGTTCATTTTTTTAATGTAAAGGAGGTTTCCCCACCGAAGAGGCTAATTTTGAAGGCATTTTTCTATCTTTTCTATCTTTTTGTGAGTTGGTTTCCTAACAAAGTTTTTCCCATATACCCTTTTGTGTCGAACATTTTTCCAAATTGGTCTTTATAGAGTTTGGTAGCCCATTTAGTATTTTATTCATTGCTTTTGCATTATACTCCTTGGATTCTCTGTTCATCATGTTATCAGTAATTAATGTTTTCATTGAACAATGGAGCCTTCACAAATTAATTGATTTCAATTTTAGTGGATGAGGGAGACACATATTTAAGATGATTGAAGACTTTCTTCCTTGGATTAACCATTTGTGTTCTAATGATCAACATTCAATCTATGAGGTTTTGAGTGAAGGTACTGGCTCTGATACCAATTGTTGGAAATACTTGGGGGCGGGGGGGGGGGGAGGTGTAAATCAATATTTTATTTCAATTGTTACTATTACTAGTTAAATCACTTAAATTTATAACCTAAAATGAACAATATAATAAATTCTTTTATTAATTTATTATTTACAATAAATCAAGTACAATATATGTAGGGCTCCAATCCTAGGTGAAGACACAGACCTTGAATCTCCCAGGCTCCAACCTGTATTTTCCAAACAGCAACTTAGACTTCCAAGGCTCCAAGCTTGTCAATTTTGAGGCACCAACTTCAAGGGGACCCTATATCTGGTTTAGGTTCCTACCTAGTTTCTTGAGGACTCTGATCCTCTACGGCTCTAACCCTATCCACCAAGGCACCAACCTTCTCTTATCAAGGCTCCACCCTCTTGGGCTCCAACCCTTACTTGACTTCGTCAAGATGTATTTAGTTATACTTCACAACTCGCAATGTCTTCTTCAACAATCCCTGTCAATCTTCAACTATGCCTTCACTTAGTCTCCACATCACATCATCAATGACAACCTTGTTATTCACATGAAGGTGTCACCACTACTCTTCATGTTACCCAAAAAAAATTCTTCAAGGTCACATCATGATCCCTTCAATGCACCATCGTATTAAATGATATCCAAAAATCTTCAATATGTTGCTTCACAAATTTCTCCAAATCTGCCCTATTCTGGTCTCAAGAGAAGAGTTCAACAAGCTGTATTTGTTCAATCCCAATAAATCAACACTTTCACCATGGAAACTGCAGAAAATTCGACAACAACAACTTCAACCACATCAACTATGATAGATTCAACCACAGAAACTATGGTAGCTTCAACCACAACAACTACGATAGCTTCGAACACAGAAACTACATCAACTTCAACCACAGTAGCTTCAACCATGGAAACTACAAAAGCTGAGACAACTTTGACCACAACAAATATGGTAGTTGAGACAACTTCAACCACAACAACTATGGCAACTATGCCAACCTAAGCTACGACGGTTGCGACCACAAAAACTACGGTAGGTTCAACCATGGCAAATATGACAGCTTTGACCATGACAACTACGACAACTTTGACCATGGAAACTACAATAGCTACAACAACTTCTTTGCTCCTAGCTCGAATCTGTGGGAAACTTTTTAACCCAAGAACAATTCCTCAAACTTGTCTTCCTTGCTTTTCTAGGTTGCGGCTTCTTATCTACCTCTTGTCTTGTCTCCACCAAAAATTTGAGCTTGAATGGATGAATTTAGGTTTATATTTATATTTATTTCGTTTATAACTGAAGGGACACATCTATTTTAAGTGAGGCCAACTTGTATGATTGAGTGTAGTACAACTCATTATTAGGAATAATTTCCTTAACTTAAAAATTCAATATCTCACAAACTATTGGGAGTTTTGGGGCAAATAAAGGCTCTTTACGAAGAGGAAAAAATCTTCTTTAAAATGGTCTATGATCCATTTTGAAAGGATGCTTCCAAAATCTCAAAAATAATTTTTCTTTGTGACTATCATTAAATTTTATGCATAAAAAATTTGGGAAAGCATGAGGAATGTTTGGAACTATTAGTGTCAGTGTCTTCACACTTCCATTAGTGATCAAATTGCTCTTTTGCACGCATATTAGGTGTCTCATTCAATCAGCTACATTCCATTTGGTCATGGATCAACTGATGGCAGTGGTATCATTTCAATTTCCCTCATGTCATATACTTGCTGACTTGTTCAAACATCTTTTAATTCATTCATAGTCATTCCAGTTCATTTCATTTATAAAAACCAGTCTGCGGGTTTAGTTTCATTAGGTCTTACGGTTTGTCATCATGGTCATTTAGAATTGAATAAAAGGGTCAGCAGGCACATGAGAGGACAAAAAGTTCGTATGGTCATGAGTTTACTTCTGATACGCCGAATAAAGCTCTTTCACCTCAAAACTCTGTTTTGAGGTGAAAGAAAGCATTTGTATTTAATGAGTTCATTTGACGTAATTTTATGTAATTTTACTATTCTTGTATGTAATAATTATGTTCCTAGTGACCTAGCAATAATGCCAGCTCCTGTCACTACAAAACGTCAATGTGGTTAGTATTAGTCCACCTGTAAAAAGGCAAAAAGTCAGATATTAGCAAACCAGAGTATTTTGAAAAAGCTATCAAAACAATAGAAAAGTGTGTTTTGGTTTATGAAAAATCAAAAGAGGAAAAGTATAAAAGGCCAATTCATATGTTTTATTGATTCCTTGTTGAATTGTAGAGCTAAGGAGAACTGAAAAACAGAATTTTGAGCCAAGGAAAGAAAACAGGGAAATTTTGCTGAAGTTCACAGGTGCTACGCATTATTTTCGGGGCACTGTGCATTAAAATTGCATTGTACACCTATTGAGCTCCTGTTGTGTTAATTTACATGGGCGCTACATAGTAAAATGGAACAATGCACCTATTAGTGAGCGCTGCGCACCTGTTGGGGAAGCCAGAATTTCCTCAAATCACCTTCAAACTTCCTAGAAAACCATTTGATGCCTGTTTCAAGTAAGTATATCATTCCTCCTTGCTAAAAAGAGTTGTTCTTGGTTGCTCGAGTGTGTTTGGTTTCCTTTGGAACAAGCCCTAACTAATTGTTAAACACAAACCCTAACTAATTGCTAAACTACCTCTCATAAGCTATCAAAGGTCATTTGCTATTCTGTTTTACTTGCTTCATTCATACTGAGCTTTCCAAGTTCCATTCCTTGTCCCTCAGTCATCAAATTTCACTCCCCAAAATCCCACTCTCCTGATCAAACCCTAGCCCTATTACACTATTCCCAAACCCTAACTCCCAAATCCTACATCTTCACTACACCTACTTCATTATCAAACCTTTATTCCACATTCTAAACCCTACTCACTCCCTTCATTCCCCTCAGTCCCTAAAACCCCAACATTCCCTCAAGCATTCACATCCCCATACATCTCACTTACCTTATATTTTAAAATCTCTTCATACTCATCTTGGTCCCACTGTAATCCTTCAACTTATATCACCTATCACATTATCAAAAATCCATGGAGGGAGACATAAACTGTGAGAGGGAAGAAGAAACTTTCAGTGACACTTCGAGAGAAGCACATGTGCCAAGAAATCTCCACAAAGGGGGAAAATCATCCAGGAGGAACCCATCAGTCTCATAGAATTGCTTGCTTGTCCTCTTGCTATATCTAGTTTTAGACATCAGCCTTGCTACGAGTTTTGTGAAATGGTGGAGAGGGTAAAATTTCATCATGATTTTTCCAGGTTGTTTGTCACCCATCTACATAATGACCAAGTGAACCTTGCTGGTGTCTCCTTCACCTTGTCACCTACCATCATTTCAGAAGCATCAGACATCCCTAATGTAGGTGAGCAATGGAATAAAGGGCAGTATGTGGACAAAGAACATTATGAGCCTTACATTAAGGCTAGATATCATAGAAAAATCAGCAGAGTGTTTCCTTTCAAATACTTGGAGAACATTTTTTCCCCTCTCATGAAGCTTACCATCAAATACTTCACCTGTGAAGGAAGGCTTCCCCACCTTGTATACATATCATATCAGGTTGTTGATGAACCTCCCTTACTTTATATACAAGAACATTGAGAAGATTGCCCACTATGTTCAAAGAAAACCTTTTTCTTAGCAACTTACTAGCAGTTACCACTTCTCATTGATTAAGATTGTTGTCTTGCACCAGTTAAACTTGCAGAACATACCATGGGAGACATTTATTGCCCATGAGATGTTGAAAGGACCTTTGCTTTCATCAGTGCCTCAACAGGAAGGAGGACCTTCAGGATAGCCAGGTGTCCATGAGATCGAGACTACAGGTGTGCGAGTATTTGTCACCTATGAGAGAGGCACAAGGAGTATTTTTTCTACTGTCAGGTGAGTACTATCTCCACCAGGGGTGGAAGGGGTCTCGCCTTCTTCACCAGATTATAGGCAAATGCTATCTCCATCGGGGATGGAAGGGGCTTTTCCTTCTTCTCTAGCTATACAAGTTGGCTAGCAGTCAAAGAGTAGAGACAAAGGGAAACATAAGATGCATGAGGGAAATATAGGGATTTTATTTTGACTGAGGAGAATGTTATTGAGTTGGGCTCTCAAGGCTCAAGAATCAAGGACATGATTATCAAAGAGAAGGAGGTTGAAATCCAAGCCTTATCAGCTAACCTTGAGAGAGCTAAATGGGTCATTAGCTACCTTGAGCAAGAAAACAAGTAGCTTATCGACAAACAAGACCTCATGGAGTTGCAAATCATCAAAGAAAACCAGCAAAGGTCCAAGAGGGCAAAAGTCAAGTTGACCTCCATTGAACAAGAAATAGAGAAAGACCATGAGTATTTGCTGGAGAAGGTGAATATGCACTTGGATAGGTTACTTGAGAAGGCAAACAAAGAGAAAAAAATTTCTTCTCTACAAGGCCTGCCACTACCTAACCCGGAACAAGATTTGCAATGCAAGGACAAAGAGGCTAAAAACTAAGCTAAGAAGAGCTTTGAGGAACAAGAAAGAGCAAGATAATCTCAATATCTTGGTTGAAGCATCATTTGCCCAACAAAGCACCTAACAAGGATTCCTCATGCCAAATTTCAGGAAAATTTGAGCAATTTTTGTCATTTTTGAATTTTGGAATTTGAAAAACAGGATTTTTCCAATTTGATGGGGACCTCCATTTGTAGAATGGCTTGCATTTTTGGAATCAGCATGAAAAATTATGAAAACCCAAAAAGTTTGAAGAGTTTTGGATAAGGTCTGGGCCTCCAAAAGGGTCAAAAACACCTAAAAAGTGCCCTCTCTACCACTTTTTTGCCACACATGAAGCAGTGTTGGGAGAATCAACTTTTGGAGGGGCAAATGAGCTCCAAATCAGAAAAATCAAATTGTTCCGGAAATTAGACAGGTAATATTTTCTATCAATCCAACTTGTACTTGATTTGGACATCAGTAAGGCCTCCAAATTTGGCCCTGAAGTGGCACTATGCATCAAATTTTGGGCGATGTACATTAAACTAATTTTGCTAGTTTTGCTTAACTTTCCAAATTTTTCCTAGTTTTCTTGGAAGTTGACTTTTTCCTCATTCCTTTCTAAATGTATGTATGGTAAATAATATATTTGATTTAAATATGGATGTAAAACACCTCATAGGGTAGATACATCAAGTTCCAAGTGGTTTTGATCCTGAATGAATTGATTTCCTACGTTTTAGAGGCAAGTTGTTCCACTACCTACTTTTATGTTCCTAGTTTAGATATAGTTGAAACCACTCCTTTTCTCATGGATTCTACCCCTGATAGATAGCATGAGTTGTTTTATTTACTATATAATGTACTCTTTGATTTATTTGTAAAGGTTGGACTCTTGTGGAAGCTCTGAACACTATTGTATATCTCTACAACAGTTTGGCAAGGAATAAGACCAGGTTTCATAGTTATTTTTGTGGGATTCTTGTGATAGTGAGTTTATGTATTGTTTCTTATTTGTAATGAGTTTTTCTTATGCTTTATATGTATCCACATCTCTCTCTCTCTCTTCTAAACTAAATGAATCAAGGTGAATAGACAAAATACACTAATTTACAGTGCTTTATCTTGGGAATGTATTTGGTTTTTTGTGTTTTCAATAGTTTGAAGAGGATTCATGCCCCTCATCAATCTAAATCCGCCATCTTAAACAATTTCTAGTACATAAATCCTTTGTCTACCTTGCCCCATAGAACATGTATGTATCCTTGAGTTGATGTCGCGAACCCAATCTGCCTTCTCCAATTTATCTAGCAACCAAAACCTAAAATCAAACAAAATTCTCTGAGATACTATACCTAGCCTAAAATCTAGCTGGTAGTGCTAGCTACCAGGTTAAGCGTGGTTTGTAGTTACCCTGAGATTGCCTCCCTTCAGCCTAAGGTCGATCTAGGTGCTAACAGGAACAACGCGGCTTATTCATTCGTTCCCTTCTCCATTGTTATCAATGTCATCATAGAGTCATTATGTAGGAGTGAAACATCCATGTAGCATGACGCATAAGTATTTTCATCATATACTGATGCAGTCATAGTGCAACATCATTAGGAGAACTCCAAAATAGTCTTCCAACCATCAAATGATCTCCAACCATGTTATCATGACCTCATCAAGTGTCATCATAAATTGTGTTAATTCATCAATAGTATGACATAATCCAATGTAGTACTCCATATGTTATCAATGGCTTCTAAATAATTGGCACTTAACACTTCTTAAGACTTCTTCATTAGTGACTTGACATATTAATTGATGACATTCTTATCAAGCAAGAGTTATGACATAATCATCTGGAACCAGGCAACCTTATCATCTCATTCTAGGGTTTCATGATATTCATTAGGCATCTCAAGAATATTTTCCATATTGACATGAATCACAACATTGATTAAGAATATCCCCCTTTGTCATTGATGGCAATATTCTTGCCTTCCAATATTCTCTCCCTCTTTAACATCAATGGAAAATGAGGTGCCAAAGTGCTCCCCCTTTCAATATGCTTCTTTTCTTCATCAATAATAGTTGTTCATAGGTATGTTACTCCCCCCTTCATGGTGCTCTTATTTTTTCAATATGGTCCATGTTAGATGTATTTACATTTCTTCATGTGATGAACCAAATCCCCCTTCCTGAATAGACTCCTCTAGCTTCTTTAGACAAGAAATATTTCTAACTTGTGATCAAGTGGAAGAATCCTTGAACAATAGTTCATCAAATGAGTAAGAAATCATGTTATTCAATGGAGTTGCTCCCAAGAGATGATCTATCAAAATATGAATATCCATGTGTGACTCATCAAGAATTTCATAGGGCACATTCACAGATAGCTTCTGAAAGAATGATTAAGAATCATAAATTCCCACTAATAGTATGCATGGTCTCCTTTGATAGAGTCTCATTATCAAACACTTGGAATATCAAAGATGACTTTATCAGATCAACAACATGTGTTGTTGGATAGAGTGTTCAAGAGACTTATGGATTTAGTTTTCTTCCCTCTCCATACTTGTGTAACTTTCCTTTCTGGCTTGGTTGTCATGGTTTTTTCTTGTTCAGGCACCCAAGTCAAGTTACAATCACATGCCATATGTCTAATGTTATGGAAATTGAAGCACTACATCCTGTTCATGAATGAAAAATAATGAATTATTCATGCAAAATTTCTTCTAGGAGATTGATGGGGACCACTATATTTTTCTTCATGATATGCCCTACAATCCTTTCCCATGTTCCCAATGTTTGTACAAGAATGACAATAACCAAGAAATATACTTTGGTACCTTGGAGATGAATATTTTCTTGATGTACTTCTGAAGTATTTTTACAAGGGATTCTTTTATGATATTCATTTCCTTTTGTATTATTGACACCATGTGTAAGTATTCTTGGGGTAATATTTCTTCTAATGTTCTCTTGATTCTTCTCCTTGACTCTACTAGAACTAGGAGCATCAACATTACTTCCAGGCTTCCTCACATCCTTGATGTTTGAAGCATTATCATTCTTGCTTGAGGATTCACCTACATAGCCAAGAATTGATTTATCTAGGGTAGACCTTTGATGACTTAGGATGTCATCTAGGGTTTGAGAGATTTTCAAGTTCTTATTGAGCAAGTCAACTTTTCTTTTAAGAAAAACAATTTCTTCCTTCATTTTCTTCCATTCTTTATCTATCTTTGATAGACTGATCTCCAGTTATTCTTTCATCTTGGTTTCTTCACATGAATGGGCCTTAAGGGAAGTGATTTATAATCTTAACTTGGTGATGACATCATCCTTTTCTTCTAGTTGGAATATCATGGTGTTTCTCTCCTTTTCTACTTCATCAACTTGTCCTTCTATGAATTCCAAGGCTTCCATCAACTTCTCTACTGCTTGTGCTTGTTTCCTTGCTTCTTCTAGTTTATATTTAAGGGAGGATACCTCTTCCTTGTATTGACCAATCTCTGCTACAAGTTTGTTCAAGCTCTTGAGTCTTTGTTCAAGGTGGCTTGACAAAATTTCTTCCCTTTTATTTTCCTTATCCAATTTATTTGTCATGGATATGACTTCTGTTATGCTTCTTAACCTGCTAATGATACCCAAATACAGAATATGCGAAGAAAAGAGACCGAGAACACAGAATATGCGAAGAAAAGATATCCAGAACACAGAATGGCAATGACTTTATTATTCAGAGAGTAATGTTCACTTGCCTCTTCGAGGGGGCAACCTCCAATAGAGCAGAGCTCGATTACAAAAATAAGACACGATGCTCCTCGCAGGGAGTTTCTATCCTTTATATATGAATCCTACGTGTAATACCACGGGCCAATACCGCGTATTACTAACACCATCTATCTA
>APFE030283126.1:193485-245033 GCA_000404065.3 Pinus taeda | reverse complement strand
AGAAGCAAGTTCACATATGTATGTGACTCACCTGAGACAAACCTATGTATAGATGTGAAAACTTTCACTGCAAACACAATTTTACTCTCTGCAATCTTACTACAAGTATTTCATACTTTTATAATACTTTATTCAGATCACAGCATCATTACAACCACAAATCTATAATTTTTAGGCATTTTGAATAAGTACATCAAACAAACACATATGCCACCATACTTCATATCTTTCATATATGAGTCTTCTCATTTCTCCTTGGTGCACACATGTTTCAGATCAAATCATCCATAAATAATCCATCACTTGCGCAACTAACACTTTTGATCTCCATCTCCTTATATAACTTTAGCCTTAGCTAATACCTTAGGAAAATCCTTTAGCAATTCCATTAGTATTCTTTGACGAGATCCAATAATCATTCTCACACTCATTACTATGGGCCAATACCATGGTAAAGACCCCAAGTATTCAAGTTACAATGGTGCAGATTTTGTATGCTACTTTTCTACACAATACCTACGTATGTACCTGACCTTGTTTCATAGGATACACATATACTTTCCCAAACTTCACTTTATCATTCATCTGTCTCTGAACTGACATTCCTTTGACCATATCACCTATCACATATGTACCAACTTGCATAATAATCCTGTTACCATAATGTTGACATCTTTATCAAGTAGCTTTCCATTAAGGACAACACATTATCCATAATGCCAACAATCTTCCCCTTTGGACTTGATGGAAACCACTTTGGTGTTTGATCACCACCTGTAATCACCTGCAAACGCACTTACAAATACAAAGGCTTCTCACCAAACTTCTCCAATAATTCTTCTCTAAACACCAAGTTTCTCTCCCCCTTTGACATCAAGGGAAAAGGGCTGACCACTACTGAATAAATGCTTCTCTACATTGTTGTAGGCCTATGCTGCTGAAAGCTACATACTAACCACTCTCCCACTAAGTATATGCTAGAACCTATAAAGATATATAATAAAAGCACAATATTTTATGGCTCAACCAAGTATGAACTTTCCTATCACCAATGACTCATGATTACATCAATCACTGAACACAATGGGGTTACATATCCAACTCTCCATTACATCAATTTCCCAAAATAATTGGATTACATACATAAATGAATTGACCCCAATAGCCCATACATGAATAAATTTTACAATGATTTACAACATGGGTCTTCACATGACCATTACTTCAAGAGACATATATGATATTTATAACCAAAACAAAGAACCTTGCACATGAGGTAGAAAAACCATGATAGTCATAAAAAACCATCATACACCATATAGGAACCTACAACATGAACATCTGATCACAACAACATAGACATGCTCATCATCATCATGAAGTAAGATAGGGAAATGTAGCATCAATATTCAACAACATCAACATTTGACCAAATATGCAATGTTTTCAAGCATCACCAAGCAACTATAATAGAAGCATAAGATAGTGTTGTAAATGATCCCCTTGACCTCATATCATCAATGTCAACATGATCTTTCCATTTGTAGGAAGAGACACAAAGACATTAATTTCTTGTAACACAACAACATATCTTTCCATGCATCAAAAACATATGTGAGAACCAATAATATCACATAGCAGTGCGCAACAACATCATAACAACTTTTCTCATGTAGCTCAAGCAACATATAGGCATCATCCACAACTTCACGATATGAAACCTATGCATTCTTGAAAACATATTGACAACAAGATATAAATGTCAACAAGTGTGAGTGAACCATAAACACATCATCATCAACCAATGTCAATAACGACCATAGCATGCACATCCTCTTCATCAAGTGTATTACGTAGGATAAATTTCACTTAGTGCAAATTAGTATATAGTCATCATCCAAAACTTTATCATCACTAATGACATAATAACAACAACATATGTGTCTTCAGCAGCAACAACCATACATCACAAAATCATATTAACTCATCATAAACCAACATGCAACAAGAAATGCTCAAGAAACCATAGTGCCAACAATGCACTATTAGAAGCAAAGCATATGGTTACCTTTAACTTGTGCCAACTTATCATTATCAAATTTGATTCTATCCAACTCATCAATCAACACATTCATAAAAAGAACCAAAGCAGCAATACCACATTGTAGAAACTAATGAACCATCATAATTTCTAGGTAACATATGAGCATCATCAACAGACTGTAACCAACCAATGTCTGAGCCAAATAATAAATGATTGAAGCATATTAGAAACTCTCCTTGAGTCTGCCCCAATGTTTCTCTATCTCATAGAAACATACATGATTTTCTAGAGTAAATCTCACATATATACATGACTATCCTTCATAATATCAGGGTACTAAAAGTAAAATGTTGAAATTTTTATGACAACATCTCCCCTTCAATGAAATGTTAGTAGTATAAGCACCACCAAATGAATATCAAACCAAGCTAGAGAACTATGACAAATATATTCATGCATAGCTCCCCCTGAGATCATATACTACTAATTTTAATAATCATCACCCACACTTCATCACTTCTACAAGCATTGTTAGAAGTATGCTTTAAACAAAAATAGATTGCAATGGGAACTATCTTCTTTTATTTAGAATCTGAAGAAGAAGAGGAACTATACATCTTATTTCTTCTTGAATTCTTATTTTCTAACACATATCATTTTTATGGATTCTTTTATCCTCTTTCTATAACCTTTCCAGTTTCTTAATCTGTAACTTTGCATTTAGTTGATGTAAATATAATTATACATTCTTTGTCATCCATTTTTACTACACTTAGAATATTCTTATTTAGCCCTTGAACTATTAATGCATCAACTGCTTTTGCAGACTTCTCAAGTTTGATTCTACCTTTTCCCATAACTTTTGTTAGAGAACTATTTCCAAGAATCACCATGCCATCTTTTTTTTTCTTGAGAATATAAAAATTTTCCTTATCTCTAGTCATCCGATGAAATAATCCTCTATCTATGTACCATTCTTCTTCATCTTCAAATGAGAAAAGAGAAAGACCACACCTTGTTTGCTCTTCTTCTTTCTGCTTATTATGAGAAGTGTTGGTGGATCCATCTTTTTCGGGCCTTTTGGAAACAATATTCATATTTGATTTCTTGCCATGTTGTCTGTGGAGGTCCATTGACTTGTTCCTACGTTCTTTTGCTACATGCCCAAACTTGTTACAAGTATAACATCTTATATGACCAGAGAAGGGAGCAGAGGAATTACAGTATTTCTATTTCATATTCCTCTTATTGCAATCAATAGCTTTGTGACCAAATATGTTGCAAGAAAAGTAATACCCCTTAAAGAAACATGAGTACCTGGGAGTTGATGACCTTATTGTGAAGTGGTTATCTTCTTGAGATCAAAACAATCTTCTTCTGCAATTGGTTGCAACATGTCCATAATTATGACATATAAAGAATTCAACATTATTAATCAGAGGAGAGAATTGATTAATGTTTCTATTATTAGGATAAAATTATTTATTTGAAAAAATCTTCTTTCTCGGATGTTGATCTAGTTGACTTCTTATCTCCTTGATAGGAATTTCAGATTTCGTATTGTTATCCTTCAAGATCCTTGCACAAGCTTGTGAACTAGATTCTCCTCTTATAGTTTCATGAAAGCCAAGACAAGATTTAATGGAAGGGGACCTTTGACTACTAAGAATGTTATCCAAAATCTTAGTACTATCTTGAAATATCAAGTGTTTATCATTTTCTTCTAATTTTCTTTTTAAAATGTTTACCTCAACCTCTATTCTTTAGTATTGTTCTTCCTTTTCCCAATACTACTTCCTCATTCCTTCTTCAACCCTTCTTCCTTCTTCTAATTTCTTCTTTAATTTGATAATCTCTTCCCTCAACCCATTCTCTTGTTCTTCAAATACTTGAATTATCTCTTCATTCCACATGTTTGAATTTTCAAGGTCTACTCCTACAGAGTCGATCTCAACTTCAAGTCCTTCACAATATTGTTTAGATCTACTAAAGAATTTACTGATTTAACATGATCCTTGTCATCACATGCCTGCAACTTATCCTTAAGATTGTTAATCCCTTTTAAAGAAAAATCAAGTTTTCTTCTAAGATTAAGAACTTCCTCTAACCTGTCTTCTTCTGAATCAGTAACTCCATATGATATAATAAAAGTTGTTTTATCATACTCATCCTTTGAAATATCTTTAGAAATAAGATTACCTAATGGTTCTCTTGATGAACAATATTCCTTTGATTTACCTTCATGAATAACCTAAAAATTATCCCATACTTCCTTTGCAGTTTCATAGTGCATAACCTCTCCTAATGTTGAATCAAGTATGTTACCGATGATTTCATTAAATGCAACAATCCTTTTTTGTAGTTCTTCACTTGATGGAGGAGTTTTAGTGCAACCATTACATACCAAATTCCAGACATCATATCCTAGATTTATTAATTGAGATTTCATCTTTTCTTTCCATTCTTGATAGTTATCATCACTTAACATAAACATACCTTTATTATCCATGGTTTCTGGCTTACTTTGTTCTTTTGTTGTAGATTGTTCTTGACCCATAAATGCAAATATTGCTATAACATCAAATGCATCAATGTCATGGTTCTCCTGAATTGACTTCTTCCTTTGAGATGCATTCTTATTTTGCTTCTTTCCTGTCGTCCCTGATCCACTCCAAGCGATTAAGCTTCAACTGAAGTGACTTGCTTTGATACCAACTGTTGGGAAAAATACTGGGGGGGTGCATTAGTGTTTTTCAACACACTTCAACTTTTCAATTTCTAATTTATGAATGCTATTGTCATTCATGCAACAAACATATGTACATGACTTTAGTAAACACAAACAACATATATCCAGTTAACTAACTTTTCATATATTTCATCATTTATTCATCTTTAACCAGTGCATCGTCACTTCATTATTAATTAACTAAATAATAACCATGAGAATCAAGAATCAGGTAGATCATCAACACACAAGAAACATATTAACACACATGAACACTAGGATTTTAGGTGGAAGCCCAATGTCAGAGATAACCACCGATGTCAACGTCTTTGTATTCTTCTTTTATTATAAAGGAAAACATATTATAATCTTGTACTAGCATAGTCTCATACCATTATGCAGGCACCCACTTGTAGAAGGATACAACCTTCTCTTGTTCTCCAACACCCACTAGAAGGCAACTCCAACCCCCTAATCGTGTTTATCGACAACAACTGGAAGGGAGCTCCTATCCCCTGCACAAATTCACCAACTACTACTGAAATGAAGATTTGACCTCCTCACTAAAGGATCCAACCCTTAACACCTCTTTTGGACTCAAAACATGAAACTTGTAGGCTGCCTTTCATCATATTTTCAGACTAGACCCACTTCCATCATTAAGACCAAACCAACTAATAACATTGAGACCAAATACTCAATCAAATCATCCAATCACTATAGAATCATCAAACCAATCATTGAATCTTATCCATTACAACTATTCCATATTAGATATAAATGGTTAGATAATACCAATGCACAACAACCAAATTATGCAATGTTCATCAACACAACGACACAGTGTTGTCATTGAAAACCATGGTCAAACACACATCAAAATGTATACACTACTGTTCTAATCATACCCACGTATGTACATGCTTCCCTTGAAGAATATTTGCGTAAAAATATCAAATAACTGACTACTGATATTTTTTTCAAACTAAAACACTGGGTCAATCACTAAATATTGAATCACAATAGATACATCAATGTTAACTTACTGAAAATCCAATCATAATGCAGCATCATCACTGATCAATATACCAATTATTTTATTCAACCCAATCAACACTATTAAACACATATTATCATGATAGAGACATCATTGTCAGACAACAACGTTCAGAACGTAACTGATAAAATGTCATCAATAAACCATATTGCCAAAACCCTAGCATATGTTCGTGACTTCCACAAAACATATTAGTGTATGTACGTGCTCACCATTCTCAACACTCATGTATAGAACTGCACAAACTGAAAAACACTTCATAGAATATATACACGACTTCCTAGAAGTAGGTCGGCATATGTATGCGACTCACTTGAGACAAACCTACGTATAGATCCAAAAACTTTCGCTACAAATGGAATTTTTCGCTCTACAATATTTACTGCAAGAATTTCATACTTTTAGAATATTTTATTTAGATCACAACAACATTACAACCACAAATATATCAATGTTGGACATTTTCAATAAGTACATCAAACAAACACATATGTCACCATGCTTTAGATCTTTTAGATCTGAGCCTTCTCCTTGCTCCTTGGTGCCAACCTGTTTTAGATCAAATCATTCATAAATAATCCATCACTTGCACACCTAACACTTTTGGTCTCCATCTCCTTTTATAGCTTTAGCTTTAGCGAATACCTTAGGCCAATCCTTTAGTAATGTAGTTAGTATTCTTTGACGAGATCGAATAACCATTATTGGACTCATTACTATGGGCCAATACCATGGTAAAGACTCCTAGTATTCAATTTACCATGGTGTAGATTTTGTACACTAATTTTCTACACAATACCCCTGTATGTACGTGACCTTGTTTCATAGGACCCACATATACTTTCCCAAAATTCACTTTATCATTCATTTGTCTCTAAACTGGCATTCATTTGACCATATCACTTGTCACATCTGTACCAACTTGCATAATCATCCTATTACCATAATGTTGACATCTTTATCAAGTAGGTTTCCAACAAGGACAACGCATTAGTCATAATGCCAACATAAGTGGCATCTTGAAGTGGTGTCATGTTTCTCTTTTTCAAAAAGTTAAATAAATTTAATGTTTAGAGACCTTGATATAATTAAATATTATCTATCCCTCTATCTCTCCCTCACACGAGAGAATGATTATTGTATTTTATTAATGCATATTTTCTATGTTTTCTAAGAGCATTCATAAAGAGGTCTATATTAATTTGTTAAATCTCTCTCTCTCTCTAGAGAGAGAATTATTATAGTATTTTATTAATGCATTTTTCTATGTGTTGTAAAAGCATTCATAAGTGGTGTAAATATGGTCGGTAGAATCTTTCCATGTTATTAAGTGAGATGGTTTACGATGTATCTCATTAATTTTTTGTGGGTTAAATTAATGGGTTAAAATTTGTATTGAAATTTTTTTACGTCAAAATAATACAATAAATATGGGTTTACTAGAAATCATTTTTTTTTAAAGATGTTTCAAACTATGAGAATTGTTTTCTATAATATGGCTTATTCTTATGTCCTTAAAAATACAACACAGAAACTTGCTAGTGTATATCCTAAGAAACCAACCTAGTATTATAATTACTTTACATAACATTGAAAAAATTGGGATAAAGAAAGAATTTTCCATTGAGGACTACATGCTTGGTGGCTATTTGTAATTGGTGCTCTTACTCAAGATTTTCCATTTTCTAATAAGACATTGAGAGCACCTACAAAGACCCAAATATATGATAATGTCACATTAAGCTTTAATCACCTTAATTTGTTTTCTCTATCAAATCATAATTTCTAAATAAATAAATAGATAAAAATATCTATCCGTATCATATATATATATTATAATAATATATTATACTTAATTAATAATTTTATATTCAAATGATAAAAGACTACAAAAACACTTATTCAAATGGAAATGACTACAAAAACACTCATTCCCCGATTGAGTATGATGTAAATTATAAGACTCACTTGAGAAGAACAACAAAAAAAAAAGTTGTGACATGCCATTGTTTTTATAATCCAACCCTTATCTTAAACTGAAAAAAAGTGATAACTAACAATAAATAAAAGGATGAGATAATGAAACTTGACCCAAGCTTAAAAAGCAAGTTCCCTCATACATCAACTCAGTGGAAACCACCTCACCCACTCTATAAGGGTCATAAAGAAGAAGCTTAGTCCCTTGAGGCCACATTCACCAATGCTCCGTATTCATTGTGCAATAGTAAGAAATTGAATGATTCACTCTATAAACCCACATCACATTCACTCTATAAACCCACATCACCACTCTATGGAATATGAATACAAATATTAAAAAATTCAAAATCGTGAATGATCCCTTCTTAAAAATGAATGCATAACCACGTGTCTTAACAGGTGTCATGCAATTTGCCCCTAATTATCACTCTTAACTATAGTTATCAATTTAATTTAAGTAATCAACAAAGTTAACATTAATAATATTAATAAATATTAATTTGTTAAAAATTAATTTAAAATAAAAATCAAAATGCATAGGATTAAAAAAATGAACAGTTGTAAAAAACCCTGGAAGAGGATACATTCTTCATCTTTTAAATTATTAAGACCTTCTATAAAGAAAATGAACAAGCACATCTATATAGATAATGTCTTATAAATAAATTAATAATTATTTTTTTGTTAATTCATAAAAATATAGTTAATAAAACTATAATTAATTTTTATTATTCATTAAAAACATAATTTTTAGAATTGGAATTCTATATCTACAGAACCAATGAATTATATATATAATTTTTTTTTTGAAGTCACGATTTGGAAGTAAGCAAGCTTCTTTTATGTTTACCAAATAACTTGATTTAAAGTTCAACTACCAATATATGCTGGCACTTAATTTATTCAAAATTAATCATTAAAGAAATGACAACATGAATGATTTTCAAGTTCTGTTGTTGATAAATAATTCTCATCAAAGGAAAATGCAAAGAGAAGTACACCTATATAATATAAATGTATTATTCCTTCACAGTAAGATGGCAGATGGCTGAGACTTGATAATATCAATTTCATTATATTTATTATAATATATATTCTTCAAGTAAGAATTGGAGAATGGCTGATGCTGATTACAATTTCATTATTTTATTATAAAGTCCAATTATTGAAGTTTCAAAATAGTTCAAAAAACTTACCAATGTGAAAGTGATAGAATGATTTTGTTACAACCATCTACTTCGATTTAACCAACTCTCTGTTGCCTTTATTTAAATGTCAATATTTAACTAGATACTTGGATTCAACCCACTCCGTGTTGCCTTTATTCAAATGTCAATATTTAAATAGGTGACGTTGCCTTTATTCAAATGTGCATATTTAAATAGATGTACATTCAAAGCCAATATTTTTCAAAATTAATATGAACTAATACATTCAATCAATGTAAAATAGGAATTAAAAAGAAGATAATATATAATGGAAATAGATCGAAACACAAAGTTAATTTTAAATTATTAAAATAGATTGAAACTAAAGATATAAAAATTACTAAAAGTTGGAAATTTTATAAAAAATTATTAGTGAAAATCCTATTTTCCAAAAAATACTTTTCAGCTAAAACTAAAAGATTATGATTTAATGAGAAAAGTAAAATTCTGGTTTTTTGAAAAACAAATTAAAGGCAAATTACAAGATTTTTTAATGGCTCATATTTAATTATATCCAATAATCTTTTACTCAAATAATAATGTCTATAGCCAGCTATTCCATCTACCACATCCCCACTTCTTCCCTTAACTTCATTGGTTGATTGGAAAGTTATAGTCACAATATATTCTAAATTGTGAAGTACATTGGGAGTGATATAAAGATGCAATATTGTAATGAACCCATTCCCCCTATAGTCCTAAAGGAGGTGGGGTTTCAAAACATTTCATCTCTAGCTTAGTTTGATGTTCTTTCCCTTGAATTAACACTAGTCTATGGGTGTAAAAACATGCTTTTACTAACATCATTGGCACAAGGATTACATTTCAGATTCATGATTTTTCCTTACATTGTGACAAGGCATTAGGCCTCTTCTTATACCATTGGAAAATATTGATTCCTCAACGATATAGTTTTTCCTTTACCATTTCAACTTTCTATACTCCAACGTGAAGGAGGAATCAAGTTGCTTGCTTATCACTTTACAAAGTCTATTTTCAAATGGCACGGAGGAATTGGGCTCCTTGCTTATTACTCTAAAAAGTCTATTTCCAATGATATCGAGGAATGAAGCTCCTTGCTTATCAATCTAGAAAGTCTAATTTTTAACGAAAGGGAGGAATCAACCTCCTTGCTTATCAATCTAGAAAGACTAATTTTAAGTGAAAGGGAGGAATTAGGTTCCTTTCTTATCGCTCCAAAAGGTATATTTTCCCTGGTAGGGATATGTGTATCACTCAAGATATTCTTTCTCCAGTGATACAAAGTTATGTATCACTCAAGATGTAACTTCTCTGGCGTTACATAGTTTTTATTACTCAAGGTATCTATCTTCTAGCATTAAGAATTTGACCTCCTAACTCAAGTTTATGAATTTATGGTAATAAGATTTTAGATTGAAATCTTGCTAGGACAAACTCAACTTGTATTCATGTAAGGGCCCTCACTTCGCTGACACTTTTAACCCTCTAAAAATCAAGTAGAGCATTACCTAACCTCCAAAACTATAAATCATGGGGTTATCACACACACATCATTCCCATGACAACTTAATACTTGTAATCATCTACATAGATAATTGAAAATATATGAATGCTTACATGCATAACCAAATTTCAATAGTTGGTGGAATTTTCCTCTTATAGGGTGGGAGGGGTGTTATCATTAATATAACTCTAAAATTGATCCATGCCAATCTTGAAAGGAATGCAACTAGAATCATGTTTTTTGCATAAAAGACATGAAAAACACCTCAAAATTGAAAAGTAGTGATGGTGCATTCCCCTCTTTTTTAAAGGATAAAATTCTATCACTTTTTCACCATGGAATAAAAAATTAAAATTATTATCATGGAAAACCTTAAAATTCCAACAGTTTTCAATCATAGAGTTAAAGATCAAATACCATGTCTTAGAAAAACCTTAAAATTCTGACAATTTTCAACCATGGAATTCAAACCAAATATCACGAGTACAAAAAATTTCAACATTTTTCAATCATGGTATCATAAACCAAATATCATGACCAAAAATCACCTTAAAAATTAACATTTAAATCAATGAGTCATTCTACCAAAAGCAATTTTTTTTTTTAAGAGTTTTTTAAGGCTAAAAATATAGCTCTTTCATGATCTCAATCTAATACAACTTGACCCATTTTCAATGGGGCACTAAAATTGAAATACTTTTTTAACATGGCTTATAAAATCATCGTTGTGTACATAATATCATGAAAACACCCTTAAAATTTGATCTAACACAAAATTTTAATTAAAAACATAAAAATTAAAAAAGTGTAAGATACCCTCCTAGAGATACCTTAAGTTTCTCACTAAATTTATGAGTTTTGCTTGGTCTCGCCTTTGTGATATTTCTTCAAACAATTGGTTACAAATTGTTGTAGGCACACTTTTTCTTGCTTTGGGTTTAAATAAACATGTAATATCAAAAAAATTGCTTGCAAAAACACTCCAGAGTAGCAATACAGTGCTATAATAAACTCGACAAGAAATATTTATCATTGGGACAATAGGGATAGTTATACAATATCCATTTATTCACTTATTATAACCCATAAATTACATAGCATAATGGGGATTAAAATAGTGAGCAATATGAGGGAAATTGGTATGCATTTTCCCATTATGATATCAATCCCTTGAGACAGATATAAGCCAACGTTACCCTTTTGAAGTTTGGACCCATTCTCTACAATATAGACAACTTCCTTTTCACTGTATAATATCAACATAGAAAACCATGGCTCCTCCTCATAAATGACAATTTCCATGCATTGGTATTTAGTGTGACTCTACAACCAATAAACATAGATGGGCATCGCAGTCTTAAAGGGTAAACTTAGCTGACACTCACTGCAGTAGGCATAAGCTTGGAATCTCAGCTAAGGAACTCGACCCAACACAAACACAATGTGGCTCCAAGTATTTAACACATGGCCCAGTGTTTAGTCAAATGAAGGTAAATCCGAGCCCCTATAACCAACAACACATCATTGAAAGAATACTAAGCTTGACCCCTTATTGATTGGTAAATATGTTGCCTTCTCCGCAGCCATGACCAACAAGGAATAGAATGTAACTCGACCTCTCCCTTTCAAGGAGATCCAACCTCCCTTGAGAAAGAAAACTTAACCTTTCTTCAAGAAACTCGTCTTGGGCATATGGAAAAGGCAGACCCTCAAGAAAGGAACTAAGATTTGGCTTGGGTATCCACCTAAAAGATGATATGTAGAAAACACAAAATCAGAGTATAAAATCAATTGATAATACCTTTTACTTCCATTATATTTTTCAAGTCTTCTTCTCCTTGGTAGCGCAATGGTGAAATCTAAATGATTCCTCTTTCTAAACTTACTACAGTGTATAGTTGTAACATTGAAGCTAGTAATGGTAGCTAAGGTTTCTAAATCCCTAAGTTGTTACAAATCCATTTGGGCACATCACTCCCAACATTCAGATCAGTGCTATTAGGGCTCATCAAACCCTAATTTAGTTGCTACATGCCCTAGAGAAGTCATCACTTTGAATGCCTCCTTCCCTGAGAGTTTCTTGGCCTGAAGACCTCTAGAAATGCCTCCTTGAGGGACCAGTGCAGCCTTAGTCAGGGGTAAATGCACTTCACTGTAGGTAGATCCATGTAAGGGTGCATTTCAGTGCACCTAGGCTGACTTTGACCTGCGTTGGGCGATATTGAGCGTAATCCTCATAGGGTTCTAGGAATATTCTTATTTTTTGGAGCCTTCTAGAAGATTCCCACACTTATCATCTCCTATGAGCTCGAAATTGGATAGGGAATGAGTTAAGTAACCTCCCATCCTCTCATCCCTTCCTCCATGGAAACTAACTCTAAGTTTGGAAGGCCATTCAATACCCTCATTTATGACCAAACCTCCTCCATTTTCCTATAAATTGATCACTCATCTAAGTGATTAGGGGCTGGACTTTGAGAATTTGTAAGGAGATATTGTTGGTGTGAGGTTTGAGATTGTAAGCAAGTATTGTTATGCTGCCGGAGTGTTGTGTTTCTGATGTGATGTTGGTTGGAACCTAAGCTGGAGGAGTGACATTGGATCGGACTTCATGATTGTAACTCTTCCTTCTATTTAATAAAGTTGTTTATGCCTTTTCCCATATTCTTTTCTTTATGTATGATGATTATATGTGTAAATGCTTTCGATTCCATTTTCTTATAGTAGATAGATCTCTTGCTTTGATTGGTTTTTGTCCTTTGTTTATGATTGTTGGTACTTGTCGAGTGGATTAAGTTCGAGAAGGAGTGACAGGAGCCATACAAAGGAGACAAAGGGAAAGATAAAGATAACAAGTAGGTCCCTTGTCTTATTTATCTTCTATAGAAAAAGGTTAAGCGCTTTAATTCTGTTGTTCTAGGTGTAGCTACCCACCTAGGGAAATTGTGTTTATCCGTAGATGCAAAATTCCACATAATTAATTGGCGACTCCATCGGGGAACGATCATCATTCCGGGTAGTTTACCTTCATCCTAGTACATCCCAGTAGACTTTACCTGCTTCCATTAATCTTGTTTCAGCCTTTTTGAAGTGTTTTTTGGTAAAAATTGTGCTTGAAAGCCCCTAGGATGGCCTCTCTAGCACTAGCGTAGGTTTGGTCAAGAGACAGAGCGCTGTAGAGCACCCTTGGCTTGAGGACAGTGCTCTGAAGTGCACTGTCCCCCATTTAAGGCTGCGCTGATCCTCCTTAGGTAAAAAATCCCTCCTTTGACTTGATTTTTCCCAAATTTCCTTTTGTTTATGCTTACTGAAAGATCAATGATTGTTGTACTTCTGAAATCAATTTGTGTTTCCTTTGCTAGCCCTACTTTGGACTTGATTGTTTAGTGTTTCTTAAATGATTTCTTTATCACTATCAATTCATTGTCAAAGTTAGTTTATAGTCAATTAATCTTTTTTCAAAAGAAAGTGTCGTAAAAGTCTTCATTTCTTTTGAAAAGGAACTGTCGTAAAGTATTCTTTCTTGCAAAAAGGTTAATTGATTGAATGTGCATTAGTTTCCTTTTGTTCATTTCAACATTAAGGGAATTAATTTGAAAATAAAAACTTGCATTGTGCATTGAAAAAGTTTGAGTGTGCTCATAGGAATAGTTTAGGGAAATTTCATTAGATGTGCTCTTTGTTCTTTGATTAAAAGAATTTGATTTCTCTATCCCTACTAGCTAAGGTTTCATTGTTAAAATTGAATGAAAAGAATGCTTATCATATTAATTGCATTCTAGGAATTTCAAAGACATCACATGGTGAACATTGAAAGGAAAATTCTTAATCAAGATCGACTTAAAATTAACCTCAATTAACCTAATGGAGCATTGTCATCTAACGCAAAACATTTATAGGTTCTAGGCTAGAGATGCGTTTCAGCGTCGTAAAACATAGCAGCTGTCTCTAACTTGTTTGCGATACATTCCAAGTGTGATACCTCATTCCATGTATGTGAGTATATCGTAGCTCGTCCACGCACATTCGGGTATATAGGGTGGTGTTAGAGTACGTAAAGTATAAAGGAATGCTCTCACTGTGTGGTTTCGCATTAGACAACGCTAATACGGATTGGGCCTCCATGTCCTTTCGGGTATATATGGGAGGAAAACACTACGTTGCTATCCATCCTTAGTAACCGAATCAACCCCCTTGTACATTGTGATACACCGAACACATCATTCGGGGAGATTTCCTACCCGTACTTCTCGGTTCGGTGGGAGGTATTCTGTAGTTCACAATTGCTTGGTAAACCTTTTCCCTAGCTTACCCCTTTTTATTTATTTCTTTTTTGTAATAAATTCAATAAGAAATTGTGGAGGAACATCAACCCTTACCCCATCGTTCGCAAAGTGTAGTGAGTAAATTTCCTTTACCGCCCGAAGCTACACCTATCTGGTCAAAGCGGTCTCCTTTGACCGAATCCACTACTTCACAAACTTCTGATTCTTCATATGAATTACCAGAAACACCTATACTGGTAAGTACTGTGACCCCAATTACTCCCACAGTTACTGGTACATCTGTTACTGAAGTGGAATCTCCATAATTACCTGAGGAAATTAAAACTGAATCTAGTGAAACAGTAACCCAAGTTGTTCAACAACAAGTTGATTCTCAACCTGAAGTTGTTTAACAAGAAATTACTTCTGAACCCGAATCTGTTCAACCAGAATTTGATCCTGAACCTATCATTGTTCAATCAGAAGTTACTTATGAACTAGAAATTGTTCAAGAATCCCAACATGAACTTGTTCTTTTACCAGAACACTTGGATCTTGAGGTTGAACAATCAGAATTTTTTACCATACCGGAAGAAGATCGACCAATACATCCTCAGACATCCTTAACTATCGAGACTTCCTCTTTACCTCAAGAACAGATACCAGAAATCAATTATGGGCCTGACAGTGAGATCCCTCCACCTGGTTTGATTTCAATAGAAGAGGAACCTGAGGTAGAAACACCTAGAACTCCATTCCATTTTGGAACTAGACTTTATCTGTATCCTCATACTCCTCATTTTATTGCTCCTTTTGATCTTGATTACTTTCAGACGCCCGTTGATTCGTCAGGAAATTTATTTGGATATTTGGCTATAACAGAGTCAACATCCTAGACTGTACCATCTGTTACAGCTACAACAAAATCTTCTGTCACAACCTATTTGATGTTTACTACGACACCTAAGTCACACTTGTATGGTGTTCCGTTCGTCTCATCAGGTTACCAATATTTATCTAGAACCCACGCAAGTGTTGCTTCTAGCCCTTGGTCTCCACCAATGTCCTCTACAAGAATTTTATCTAGTTCCTCATTAACGAATACCGAACAGCTGGACCCATCAAGTCAATATCAAGTTGGTTCATCTGGTTATCGTCCTATGTATCCGCTTTACACTGGACTACCCCCATACAAAGAACAATATGCACAATCTCCTTATCCTCCATTTTCTTGGGGGAACCATATGTTGATATGCAGTCATCTCTAGGTCAGCCTGGAATGACTATCTGTTAGTGGCAGCCAACAATGCCCATTCAAACTAGGCCTGTGTATCCATCACAACCTATGTAATCTATCTCATCCATACCTACAACTCCTGTTGTTACAACTTTATCACAATCACAAGCTCAAATTGTGGTATCTCAACCTATGCAAGCTAGTCCTTCAACCTCAGGCCCCCAAGTTTCAGGTGTATAGATTCAGCCTTCTCAAGCAATTTTACAACAACCACTTGTGCATAGAGTCCAACAACCTCAGGCTAGTTTACCTTTTACTGGAATGACTTAGACTTACACTAGTTTAGTGTATTCACAACCTGTCAAGCTTACATTGGTGGGCAATAACCGTTAAATCAACAATCGTTGTATCACCAACAACAATAGTTGCTTCAATAGCCTTAGTAGCCCCAATATCAACAACAACAATTCCAGTAATACTAGCCTCATCCTAGACATGGTCAACAAGCCTATGCTAGGTTTGGTCAACAACAAGTTTACCTAGGTACTGGTCAACAAGCTTATGTTGGGTTTGGACAACAACAAATGTATCCTGGTGCTCAACAACAACCTTACACCGAATTTGCTCAACAAACTTACCGTTATCAAGGTTACCAATAGTAGATGCCTTATGCTAGTATGCAAAGGCCTATTGCCCAGACAATCCCATCTTACCCTGGATATGCTCAACCTGACCTCAATAGAAAGTTACCTTTCATTGCAACACTTGAATTACCATATCTATATCCACTACCAATGACCCAATTCTTTATGCATCTTGGTGGCCGGTGATTCCTCATAAGTTACCTTTCGATATTTTGAAATTCAATAGAAGCCCTGGAGAATACCTATCCAACCATGTCATGAATTTTCATTTATGGTGTTCATCAAACTCCTTGAATGATGATTCAGTTAGACTATGTCTTTTCCAAAGAACGCTTATTGGTCTGGCTGCAAAGTAGTACGTTAAGTTACGACGGACTTCTTTAGATAACTTTACAACCTTGGCTACCACTTTTTTAACCCACTTCCAATTACCCATACGATATGAAACTGGAACAAACTATTAACCAACTTTAAATAGACTATTTCTACTCATATCTTTGATCATATTCATGAGTGGCGTCATCGTCGTCGAATGGTTAAAACTTATGTTCCTGATCAACTTTTAGCTGAGTAGTTTATAAAGTCCTTGTTTCCATCAATCACCGAGGATGTGGCGAAAGGTGGAGTTGTCACTGAAGAGCAAGTAATTGCTCGTTCCCAATATTTGGACTTGATTTATACACAATCTAGCACGCTCTATGAAAAGATCCTGAATGCACCCTGACCAGCTTTCACTGTTCCTCCAACACCATCGAGTAAGGACTCTCATGCCAGTGATGGTGTGGTTGGTTCTTCGAGCACACAAATGGTAGGTAGACCAACTGGTCAAACACTTTCCATTTCCAATCAAACTTCAAATGAATCTAACAACACTCTTGCTTCCGAAATCAATGTTGTGTCATCTGAAAAAGGCAAGAATGAAAAGCAACTAGGACACAAGAAGAAGGGGGAAAACAAGAAGAAACAAAATAATCCCCCTCAAGAGAAATCATATGATTCCTCTCCTTTGGCTAGGAAACCTCATTACCCATGTTTAATCTGTAATGATGAGCATTTTATGCGAGATTGTCCTCACCGCTCTGAAGTGTCAAAGCTTTTGAAGAATTCTAATACATCCACAGTGTTGAATGATCCTTTTCTGATCTGGGAGACACATATGGTTGCTATAGACCATGCTTCCACTTCCCAAGTGCTTATGCTATCCACCTCTAAGCAAAAAATTGATATTTTGGTGTCAACACAAAGTAAAGATTATGGAAATCAACCATCGTTGTCAAATAACCAGGATGATCAAACTAATCCTTTAACTTCGACTTCGTCTAATCCTATTCCACCACCTATTGCACCAGAGTTAACAATAAAACCACTTAAGGGAGTTGTACATAAATCAAAATTTAACCCTCGAGCTCGAGCTGCACAGAACTATAACATAGTAGAAGATTTGGCTTAGTCACCTTCTGCTATGTCAACACTTGAGGTGCTTCAGAATTTCCCCTCCCAAAAGTAGGCTTTGTTGTCAGCAATTGGTGGAATTGATCCAACTAATTCTAATATTGTGGTTTTCAACCATGTGGGTTATATGCCACAATTACCAGCACAATTAGGATTCTTGATTCAAGTAAATGCCTTGAATAAACTTATTCACCGAACCGTTATTGATGAGGGGGCATCTACTTGTATTATGTCTATGAATTGCTAGAAAACACTTGTCTCACCACCTTTGTCATGTTCACTAACAACGTTAAAAGCTTTCGACGGTCACACATATACGCCTTGTGGAATCTTGAGTAATCTGCAAATCGAACTAGGGGGAAAAATAGTAACTATTGAAGTTGAGGTTGTTGACGGAGCCCTTGAATACAACATTTTGCTAGGAAGATCGTGGGTTTATTCTATGGTTGTTGTGGTTTCAACATATTTTCGTATGATCACATTCCCTCATAAGGGCGGAATCACAGTTATCGATCAACTCGCCTTTTTCGCCTCTATTTCACAGGCTATTGGAAGCATTCCGTTAGTTCATGAACCCCCTCTATCTCTTCAAAACATTGGTGTAGGCCTCTTCAAGGATTCTTCCCTAATGGGTACTTTTTCACTACCACCACCATCCAACATGGTGGAAGTGACAAAATTTGAGACTTGCAACATGATATCTTCCACTTCATCTGATTTAAGGGAGATTACCAATAGTTATGAAGCTGATAGTAGTAATGAAATCATGCCACTAAGCCCTATTGAGCTTGATAGCAATCAATCTTTTTGGCTTGCTCGCTCAACCCAAATCCATATTCCCCAATTGTATGGGTAGATCATTCATTAGAATATGGTACTTCCTCTGATCCTTTTTGACGTATATTTTATATTGATGAAGGAATCATCCAATCAATGATGACGGAAGAAGAACCATGGGAAGATTATCATCATTGTTCCCATCTTCCAGATCACATAGAATGTTTTTCAAATGAACTTAATCACCCTTCAGTTGTCGATTTCGTTTTGAATTCTGTTTTCATAGATACAGTAGATTCTGAGCGAAACTTGTCAAATATTGAAGAAACTATTTCTATCAATATTTTGACCAAACCTAAAGTTGTAGAAAACATTCATGTTGGCAAATCTTGTTCTCCATCAGAACTTGATATTTACTGTGCTCTCTTTCGTGAATTCCAAGATATATTTGCATGGTCATATGAGGAGATGCCAGGAATTGACTCTAGTATAGTTGAACATGAAATCAAAATGTATCCTAATATAAAACCAGTGTGACAACGCCTCCATCCTGTTCATACAAAGAAGGTTGCTGCCATTAAAATAGAAGTTGAAAAACTTTTGCATGCTAGTTTCATTTACCCTATTCCTCTTACTAATTTGGTTTCCAATATTGTTCCTGTCATGAAGAAACAAGGGACAATATTAATGTTTGTCGATTATAGGGATGTTAATCAGGCTTGTCCAAAAGACAATTATTCCACTCCCTTTATCGACCAGATTATTGACGAATGTGTCGGATGTGAAATAATTTCATTTATGGATGGATTTCTGGGCTATAATCATATCAATATCCACCCAAAAGACCAATCTAAAACTGCTTTTATTTGTCCATGGGGCAAATTTTCTTATAGGAAACTCCCTTTTGGTTTGAAGAATGCAAGGGAAACTTTTTAGAGGGCAATAAACTATGCCTTCCATGACATCAAACATATTGTTCAACCATATCTTGATGATTTACCTGCTCATTCACGAAAATGGACTGATCACCAACAACATTTGAAAGCTATATTTTTATGGTGTCGACACTACAAAATACGACTCAGTCCACACAAATGTGTGGTTTGTGTTGGTTCTGGTCATTTGCTTGGATTGTAGTGTCTAAGGAAGGAATTCAACTCGGCCCACTTAAGGTTCAGGTAATTCTTGACTTACCTCCACCTTCCAATCTACTACAGTTACAGAGACTCCAAGGGAAGGCTAACTTTCTGAGAAGCTTCATTCCCAATTATGCTGAAATGGCTAAAGGATTTGCTCATGTTTTGAAAAAGGGGATACCCTTCCATTGGGATTAGGTTGCGCAAGCTTCCTTTGATGCTCTTAAAGATACCTTGATTAGAGCCTCATTAATGTATTCCCCAAATTATCAAAACGACTACTTCTTGTATCTCACCTTTACAGATACAACCATTGGAATGGTTTTAGTCCAAGAAGAAGATGGGATTGAACATCCGATATATTATTTGAGCTGCAATCTCAATGATACAGAAGTTAAGTATTCTTACTGTCATTTCAGATTGCAACCCTATGACATATATTTTGTCATGTCAATTGTTGGGGGGAAAATACTCAAAATGGATCGTCATTTTACAGGAATTTGATTTGGAATTCATCAAATCAAAATCAAAGAAATATCTAGTTTTCGCCAAGCTTCTTTGCGACCTTCCCTCAAATACCATTGATTCAACATCAAAACCATCAATTCTGGATGAGCCTCTATTCTTGATGTCATCATCTGACCCTTGGTATGGAGATATACTAATTTATCTCTAGACCCAAACTTTCTGGCCCGATACCTCTCGCTCGCGACAACAACGAATCCGATACTAAACCAAATATTATCTGATCGTTGGCGACACTCTTTACCATCGTGGTATCGATACAATTTTACCAAGGTGCCTCACTCATGAGGAAGCCGAGAAAGTTTTGAATGATTGCCATTCAGGTGCTTGTGGTGGACACTTATCTGGTTATGCTACTGCACAGAGAATTCTCCATGCTGGTTACTTCTATCCTACTATATTCAAAGATTGCATTATTTCCATCAGAAGTTGTCATGTATGCTAGATCTATGACCGTAAAGCTAGATTACCACTTGCACCATTTCCTCCTGTCATCATTGTTGGATCATGCATCAAATGGGGCATTGACTTCATGACATGTAACCCCACCTCGGTCAAGAGGCACAGGTATATTATAGTCGTCATTGACTATTTCACAAAATGGGTTGAGGCGATGCCTACATTAAACAATAATGGTGAGACGACTGCACTTTTCTTTTTCAACCATGCCCAGTTTGGTGTACCACAAGCTATAGTTACAGATCATGGGTCACATTTTTCGTAATCACATGATGACTGAGTTAACTGCCAAGTTAGGACTTTCACATGATAGTTCTACTCCTTAGTATCCATAAACTAATGGACAAGTTGAGCCCATCAACAAAGTCCTTAAGAAAATGCTTCAAAGAATGATAGGGGTTCATAAACAAAACTAGCATTTAATCATGTACTCTACCTTGTGGGCATATCGAACCTCGGTTAGGAATGCAACTGTATTCACATCCTTTCAATCGGTATATGGTTTGGAGGTAATCTTGCTGATACAATGTGACATTTCATCTCTTAAACTCATGATTGACCTATTACCTGACACTTCTGATGAAGAAGTGCATTTCTTAGAACTCATCCATCTGGATGAAACCCGTCTTGAAGCCGCATTGGCTAACGAAGCACATAAGAAATGAATCAAGGAAAAATACGATAGAAATGTCAAGCCTCACATTTTATCAAAAGGAGATCTGGTCTTGCTTTATGACCAGGAAGATGATAAACTAGGAGCAGGAAAATTTGAACCATAATGGATGGGTCCTTACATTGTTAAGCGTGTTTTGGAAAAAGGTGCCTACGAGTTGGGGGATTATGATGGAATTCCATTGTTGCAGCCCCGAAACAGGTTGTATCTCAAACATTACTATGCTTAATTGAGTGTAGTAAAAATTACTGTATATATGATTTAATTGCATGTGTGTGTGTTAGTGTCTCTTTTAGAAGTTTTTATGTGGTTAAGTAATCCACTTTGCATTTGTTGCAGAAGTCAGAATATTAGGAACCATTTGTTGGTTACGCTGATGGTGCTAGTTGTAGTACGCAGAACCTATTTTCTGTAGCATGGGCCATTTTTGCTCCTAGTGGTGAGTTAGTAAGTTTTCAAGGGATTTGTATTAGTCATTCTAGGAACAATATCACTGAGTATAATGCGTTAATCAAACTTCTCTTTGATTCCATTTCACTTGGAATTCGCCAAATCATCATTAGGTTGGACTTACAACTCGTCGTACTACAACTAACAAACATGTATATCATCCAAAACCTAATGATTCTTCATATGTTCCTTAGAGTTAGTCTTTTGGAAAGACATTTTGAGTACATTCAATATCAACATATTTCCAGAAACTTTAACACGTTAACTGATTCATTAGCGAACTATGTGTTAAACAGACATTTGCAACACATGTAAAAGTAAATTTTCAATTCACATCATTAGTTGAATAGGATTGCACATAACCATATATAAAAACTATGAAAGTTAAAATAGGTAGATGTTTTAAAAGTTTTTACAAAATTTGTGTCCAAGATATGTTTAGTCATCTGACCTAAAAAATCAAAATGCATACAAAAATTATCCTAAGTAGACCTAGTGATGCTCATGATAACAGGTCACAGCCTGAGCTATCATGCACAATAGCTACCTCCAACAGCCTGGAACACCAATAGTATGGCCCTACAGCCTCATAGGTAACTCCTCGATCCGAACATCCAGAATACCAAGGGTTAATCCCTCTACATGATACTACAACTCTGCCAGTGTCTTGGTCAAATCCAAATCCTGGAGAACTTCCCTCCTGACATTTCTCTGCGCTGGTCCACCTGCCTCTTGTTGGTGTCTCATAGGTCAAAAAATACCAACATTTGTATGCATGAGAATGATTTTAGTTTAGTCCTGGAAACATAAAAAACACAGAAACATGTAGAAAATTAAAAATTAAAAATATTTGGTCAAAAACAATTTACCTATAGCACCCCCTTGAGTGCCCACTGGTAAACTCAACTCTAGATCTCAATGAAAATCCATCCCTGTGTATGGATGCTCCTCGATGATAATGTGTTATTGATTGAGCCAACTGAAGAATGTAGTAGAAAATGTAATCGATGACTGACCAATATGTATAGCCATCAATTCGACCCACCTCTGCATCCATGGATCTCTAAGACCAGCTACACCTAGTGTTACATGCTGAGGTTGCATCAATGGAATTCTCCCTAAGGTAAAACCGATTAAGAGCGATCCATAGCTAAAATTCTTCGTCTTACTGCTCTTTAACTTTGTTAGCTACTCTTTTAGTGAAGAAAGTACAGCCTCACACCAGTTGAATAAAGTTGGCTCAAGACACTCAAGTTCATATTGAATGTATGATATGTTTGCCAGATGAAGTGTCACACTACTTGCCAACTTTGCAATCATGAAAAGGCTTGATCTCAAAGGCAAATCATGAATACATTTGATGATTATATTTTTGTCTTTGCTAGGCTATGTACATGGCCGACATAATTGTCAAACATAGTCCCTCATTGATTCCCCCCCATGGGAAGAACCTGAAAGAGAAATGGGGGCACCACGTCTCAAAAACCCTGTAAGAAAGTAAATATCATCAATCATAATAGGGACCACTTTGTCCCTTATGTGAAAATCTTGATCTGTTGGATCCCATGCATGAACTAGGAACTGCAATAATTCTGATTGTTGCCTCATCCCGAACAACCTGAAGTATTTGAGCAACCCACAGTTTCTGAGGGCCTATATAGTGCCCAGATCATTTAGGGCAACCATGTCTTGTTCTTCATGCTATCTTTATTGCTAAGTAATAGACATCATAATCTGATGAAAGCCTGAAACAAAACCATAAGCTTAGTTAAGATCCATTTCATGCAAAAAACTGGAGAAATTTTAGGCCAAATAGGTGAAACAAATTTGTGAAACTCACCCAATGCAGCCGAGGAAAGGAGACAGTGCATTATAGTGCAGCTACCCTTCTGTTTGGGTGCTCTGCAGTGTAGTTCTTGACATGGAAGGCTACGCTGATCCCAGGGAGAAATATTCTAACCCAGGGGCCCTAAAAACCCTAAAAAATTGCATGAAACTGTAAAAGAATGACATGAAAAGAAAGAGGAGGGGTAGATCTTCTACTTGGTCTGAATGGCATGAGAAATGATCCACAGAATCTTTCAAAATCAACTGTTGAAGATCAAGGTAAAAAACAAGGTCAGAGCACAAAATGAATGGTAAATATCAAATGGTGAAGATGACATGGTAAATTCTTGTTTTATGTTTATTTCATGATCATTAGATGAGTAAACTTTAGTATTTACCTATTTTTACCAATAAAACAAGTATGTTTAATTCATTTGGTGTTGCTTTGAATAGATTTATAGCTGACTTACAGAGCTTTGACATGCACGATTGTGAATTGTACTTTGACCACAAAGCATACTTTTATCTCTTTTTCGAGCTCTGTTAAACGTCGAAAACAAGAACCCCTTGGATTCCTCTTTAAGCTCTTTTCAGACTCTCAAAATGTGAAAATACTACTGAGCGCTTGTCCTTTTCATCTCGTTAATGGATTGGAAACAACATCTACTAAGTATAAGTTTAACTCTTCTGGAATGAGATAGATTAATTACGAAAAAGGAATACATTGATCGAACATGGTCAATAGGTTCTCTCTTGTATTTTTTTATGCTTTTTCAGACTTGAGAGACAAATCTATGAAAAATAACTTGTGGATTTTTCTTTTTTTCCCATTTCAAACTCTCTAAACATGAAAAGGACCTAGTTATCATTGTCGTTAAACTTGATAAAACATCAAATAGCAAAAAACTTGTCCATCATGACAAGACCAAGTTTCACCTTCACTAGACTCGTTAAAACATCACATAGCGATGGATTCACTCAAAGGGTGGAATTATACAACAAGCATATGTTATCCTCCTCAAGCTTGATAAAAAATAAAGAGGTACTGGTCAACAATGACAGGGGAAAATGGGAAAATGGGTAAACCACTTTATGGTAGTAGGTCGCTCTTGAACATGAAACTTTCACTTCATCATTGTGACAACATGGGTTGGGTTATCTACTTGATGGTCATCATACCTCGGTCTATCATACCATCCATTACTTTGGTTTTGGGTCAATGCTACCGATTCATTTAGTTTTGCTGACGTGTTCAAGAAAAGTCATTCAGTTAAAATCATCCTTTGCAATACTCATAAACCTTCATTTTCATGACCGTCACTCCTGAACCTTGTGTCATCATTCACATTCCATCCCCAAAAATCATTACACTCGTTTTGTGTCGCTGATGTGGGATACATCAAGGCCCTCCTATGATGAGTTGTTTCCTGTCAACTTCAGCACATTATCCAAGAAGTTGACTTAGAAACACCCTTCCAATACCTTGAGGCTTGCATACACCAATGGCAGATTTCTCTCTTCCAATGGTAGGTTGACATCACTGGCCTTCGACCAAAAGAATTTGTATGGTGTTTGACATCAAAACATCCATTCACACCATGCAGAATGTATCACAGTACCTTGAGGATCATTATCATTATAAGTGATTTATCTCGTGTCTGTTAACGACTTACATCATTGGCTGGTAATCAGATGGCGTCTTCCCATGTTTGACTTTAGATCACATATTCACATGGTTAGACTCGTACTTGAGCAAATGATTGAACGAGATAGAAGACCCTGGATCTAGTTTCATCCATCTGGGGTGTGATTTCAAGAAAGTACCAAATCATCTGTACAATGTCTTTACACTGATGGTCATCTCATCATGGGTCTATATCTGTAGATGACTATCTATGTACTTGTAATGAAAGTTTATATGTTGAGCACAAGTAAGCCTTCCCTCAACAATTCATGAGAAAAATCAAAATATCATGATATTATGTATTGTAATTGATTCAGGTCACCCATCTACTTCGGAACCTCCTCATCACATTGTAAAGCATATCACTCGACATTATCATTTTTGACTTCATGCTTTAGAGGACAGCTGTTACAGATCCATTTGGGCACATCACTCCCAACATTCAAATCAATTCTATTAGGACTCATCAAACCCTAATTCAGTTTCTACATGCCCTAGAGAAGTCATCACTTTGAATGCCTCCTTCCCTAAGGGTTTCTTGGTCTGTAGCCCTCCAGAAATGCCTCCTCGAGGGACCAAGCCTTGATTAGGGGTAAATGCACTTCAGTGTAGGTAGGTCCATGTAAGGGTGCATTTCAGTGCACCTAGGCCCACTTGGACCTACGCTGGGCAAGATTGAGCGAAATCCTCATAGGGTTCTGGAAATATTCTTATATTCTGGAGCCTTCTAGAAGATTCCCACACTTATCATCTCCTATGAGCTCGAAATTGGATAGGGTATGAACTAAGTAACCTCCTATTCTCTCATCCCTTCCTCCATGGAAACTAACTCTAAGTTTGGAAGGCCATTCAATACCCTCATTTATGACCAAACCTCCTCCATTTTCCTATAAATTGAGCACTCATCTAAGTGATCAGGGGCTGGAATTTGAGAATTTGTAAGGAGATATTGTTGGTGTGAGGTTTGAGATTGTAAGAAAGTATTGTTATGTTGCCAAAGTGTTGTGCTTTTTATGTGTTGTTGGTTGGAACCCAAGTTGGAGGAGTGACATTGGATCGGACTTCATGGTTGTAACTCTTCCTTCTACTTAATAAAGTTGTTTACGCATTTTCCCATATTCTTGTCTTTATGCATGATGATTATATGTGTAAATGATTTTGATTCCATTTTCTTATAGTAGATATATCTCTTGCTTTGATTGGTTTTTTTCCTCTGTTTATGATTGCAGGTACTTGTCGAGTGAATTAAGATCGAGAAGGAGCAACGGGAGCCATAGAAAGGAGACAAAGGGAAAGTGAAAGATAACAAGTAGGTCCCTTGTCTTATTTATCTTCTATAGAAAAAGGTTAAACACTTTAATTCTGTTGTTCTAGGTGTAGCTACCCACCTAGGGAAATTGTGTTTATCCGTAGATGCAAAATTCCACATAACATAAGCTACTCTAAAAAAACTCCCCCAAATATTATTTTTTCCAATTGTAAGTGATAGAATGAGGAGAGACTCCTCATTTTTCCCCTTTTATAATTTAGTGGCCAATTTTTCCTCCATTTTACCTTTTTAATTTTCTAAAGTCACTTTATGAACTTTTCACTTTATAAAATGAAAGTGACTTTTCATTATCCTAGGATATGTTTCCCTTTTTCACCCCTTTAGCACTTATAATGTTTTTGCTAGGCGAATCATGATCCCTTATTAAAAATTTCCCCACCTTAGCCTATGGAAACATTATTAGGCTAATAGAAGCCCATCTTATGCCTCTTAAGCAATTGGTGACATTACAGTTGTTTCCGCCCAAGGTTTCTTACCATCAAGTGACTTTAGTTTTGAATGTTTGAGCACCTATTCACCCTACCATGTAACATCCTCAATAGGAAAAATATTCCAATTCACCAGGTACTCCTTCACAGTTATGTTCCTTAAATTTCACTACCTTATCTCCAAAATCTCCTCTAGGACCAGAATTAACTCTCCTTCCTCATCCAATGAAGGGAGCTTAGTGGAGGTGACTATATTATTTCCCGAGGCCTTCTTAAGGCACAAAACATGGAATACAAAGTGAATATTACATTCATGAAGCTCAAGCTCATAGGCCACTTCCCCAACTTGTATCGAGATCCTAAATGGCCCATAAAACCCGAGTTTCAGTTTTTCTACCCCCTTTTTTGAGTGATTTCTGCATGAGGGGTTGAAGATGGAGATATACCATGTCTCCCACTTCAAAGTTCTGCTCTATCCTCTACTTGTCTACATACACCTTTTGATTATTCTAAGCCATTTGCAAGTTGTCCTTGAGGAATTATAAGATATATTGGCTCTCCTGAATAAAGTCTTTAGCCAAAGGGGCATGACCATCCCAAAATATACGATCTACAAATGTTGTGGCATCATATCCATGCAACGCTTTGAAGGGTGTCATACCAACATACATGTGGAAAGTGGTGTTGTAGCAGTGCTTCCTCAAATGCAACCACTTTACCTATGTCTTCTATTGGCCATATACATAGTTTCAGATATATCCATCCAACCATTTGTTGACTATCTCAGTCTTTCCATCTGTGGGTGGTAACTAGTGCTCAACATCAACTCAATACCACAAATTTGACTAATTCCTGCTAGAAGCCACCCATAAATCTATTATCTTTGTGACTCACAATGGTCTTCGACAACCCATGCAATCGAAATACCTCCCTTAATAAAATCTTGACCACTTGTGTTGCTTGATATTTAGATGGTATGGCAAAGAAGTGCATGGAATTTGTAAGCTTGTCCACCACTACATATATGCAGTCTTTACCCTGCACTTGAGGCATCCTAGTGATAAATTCCATGGAGATGCTCTCCCAGTTTTTCTCAAGGATAGGGAGTGGTTATAATAACCTTGTCAGTTGAGTATGCCCATTTTTTTCCTACTAGAAAATGTTACATTCCTTCACAAATCTCAACACATCTATATTTAGGTCCTTTCAAGTGAACCTCTCCCTGATTTTCTTATATGTTTCTAAGTATCTCGGGTGCCCTACTATTGTAGCTGCTACAACAACACCCAACATTTTTGGGAATATCCAAAATTTTGGCCCCCCCTTCTCGCCTCAAGTCATTAAGGTTATGCTCCAATTGTTGATTGGTTAATCTCCCCATGACTTGTTCTTATCCGACCCTGTTGATGCACTCACCCATGCAATCATGCGATATATATTGCATTCTTTTGTCATGTTTTATCTCACGCATTGTTCCTACCATCGCATTAGGGTTTTGGAGGTTTTATTTCTTTCCCATGACGTTGGAGATTATCACTATGTAATATGCGTTTTAATAAGTGCTGGCACCGTGTGTGGGCAAACAAGACTTTAGTCTGTCTTTCATTATTATTAACCATACCAGGGTTTGGGGGAACCCTAAATTGGGAAAAGACTGATCCCCTTCCTATTTTAACCTAATTCACATGCCTCTATGGGTGCATTCTCATCAGCATCGCACAACATCATGGTGAAATTCATTGCAGAACCTGTTCCCCTAAGATCTTTACCAGCCCTACACCTTAGCATCCAACGTAGGGTTTGCAAGAACTATATATTCTCCTTATGTCATTATAACCCTAGACATATGTGATTAAAGACCCAACCCTATTTTGAGTTAATCCTCACTCTCTAGGGTGATTATCATATTCATCCTTATCGTCTCATCTCAAAGCATGAAAATTTCAAAAGAGCATTGAGCACTTATACATGTTATACGTGCTTTACATTATTATTATATATATTAACTCATTTAACTAACGCACACTATTATCATTGGGATATACAGGTCAGTAAGGAAATGCATTTATAATTTGCTTCAAGACGTACACAAGAGGTCTTATTCCCATACGAGCTGAAGTTGTGTTTAACAAAAGGCCTTTTAGTAACATATATCAATGCCAACATGATGTGATTCTTTGAGGAACTCGACTGAAATGGGTGTAAAAAGATTTTATTTAAATACTCCTAAACAGATATCACAAAAGTTTGCCCCTTTACAAAACATTTATCCTCCAATTTTTTTGGATGACAAAACCTCTACATGGTAGTCACATTTTGGGGGTAGTTGATGAGGATAACTCATTGAGTATGAGTATTGCAATCATTTCAAAGAAATAAAAATCAAAGCTACCACATAGCACTACTGGACAATGACAATGACTAGACTTCACTTACTAATGGCACTGGTAGGAGGATGGAATGTGACCAACACATAACTTTGGCCCATTGAAAATCCAACACATCGTGCCATGTGCCAATGCATGTCCATGGGATAGATTTATGATTATTCCATCACAAAAAGAATGTGAAGTTATCAATGAACACACTAACGAAGGCATTGAAAACTAAAGAAGTGATAACCCCAAGGGCGTGATTAGGCAAATGGCCAACGCATAGTCCAAGGGATAAGTGATGCATTTGGGGTCCCATGAGCCTTGTATTCACTTCAAATATGTTTGTCTTTCAATCCATTTTCCAAACAAACTATGTGGGGTGATGGTTCATACAAAGACACATTCCTTTTTTTTTGTTTTTGTTGTGACACATGTCCATGAAAATTCAATGCGAATCATATGGGTTCAAGCCTTCAAAAGGAAAATACCAAGTACCTGAGCGCACCATGAAAAGGAAATACATAATTCCACGATGGAGAAATTATATATGATTTCCAACAGTAGGCAGGAAAAAAATGTCCATAATGTTTGGCGACCAAGGAGCATTTTTTTTTTGCAAAACCATGGATGTGCAAATGCGTACATGTTAATCTAGATCAGCCTTGGCCCTGGACGCTCTGGCTGTCAATTCCATGTTGCTAGATGCTTTGTCAGCTGGGGCAGGAAGAATAATTATGTGTTAACTGAATAAAGATCACCTTCCATCCAACATATAATATTGTCAAAGAAAAGGGCACGACCATTCACAAAATACATGTATTAAATGATGTCAAGGTTGCATTCAAAGGTGGAAAACTCATGAATGTAACCAAATCACATATAGAAAATGTAGTAATGAAGGGATACATGGTGTGTTGAACAATTAAAGTGAGTCGTTCTCTGGGGGTCTATTTTAAACAATATAAATATTAAAATAGATAGAAAATGGGAACAAAAGAAGAAGAAATTAACAATGGCCATGTGCTCAAATTCCCCATCCATTATTTTGTTTGACTCATGCATAAGAAGTGATTGACACTATATGTAAGGAGGTTACCCTCATTTGATTGATGCATTATTTTGGTGCAGATGTGAAGAATGCTACTTTAAGGCGGTGTTGGCAACATATTACAAAGAAATTTGATGTATGGTGGCATCATAAGTCGTAGAGTCGCATCCCTTCCATTGGTCACCAGGTCGGACCTTAGAGATTCAGTACTTAACCAGAATATGTGACCCATCCCTTAATGAGACTATGCAACCTCTCCCAAGTCACTGGGTCGCAAAATAACAATTCAGGTCAGTATCTAGGTAATGCAACCTCTCTGATTTTCAACTATGTGACCTCTAGCGAGTCACACTTCCACCCAGGTTGTTGGGTCACACCTCAAGTCAGCATCCAAGGAATGTGACATCTCCAATTTGTGATTGTGCAACCTCCAGTGAGTCACACTTCCACCTAGGATGCTGGGTTGCACCTCAAGTTCGCCTTTAGGGAATGCATCTTCCATATGGCTCTGAAATGTAACCCCATCTACCTTCAAAATGAGACTTGGTTTACATGGTTGTTCAAAATTCACACTATCCACTTGTGACTTTTGAAAGGCTATTTCGATATGACCGGCTAAAAACGTTTGAGGATTATGCCGATCATTCACTGCAAAGCACGAAGATGACCAAGGCATTTACAAGGATGAATCAAACACAGAGAAAAGACCAAATATTTTATTTTTGGAGAGAAGAGAAAGTCACTTAGGTAGAAAATGTTAGCTTACATAGTTATCTATGCTCATAGATGGAATTTTAAATAATGTATACTTTGATTATAATTTTCATCAGATCCCACCCAGTAGTCTTGTTTGCACCAATTGTTCCCACTATACTATCTGTCGGGGAAGTTGAAAAGTAGTTTAAAGTGGGTGGGAAACTTGATAACTTGACCTCTTATGAAAATGCAGGATATGAATCAAAACTAAAATGTTGTTATGAAAATGCAGGATATGAATCAAAACTAAAATGTTGTAAAACCTTAGTCAATGTCATATTGGTTCTTTTATTATTGACAACTCCAATAGAACTGTTGGTTTAAAAGAAGGCAACATGACTTAAAACGATGTCAATGATAGTTCGGATGGAAATGAAAGGAAAAGAAATTGATAAATTAACGATGAAAGGAGGTAGTGCTAATTGCACTGCATTCTCTTTAAAACTAATCTCGTGCCCTCAGGCATAAATCCTTGCTATGGTTCCAACACACCAAACGAATGGCAACTATAAGACTACAATGGATGACATCCAAGGAATCATGTACAATTATGTGAGATGTATTGGGTGAATGATATGGTTAGGAGAATCCATGGAGTAAAATATGTCATTAGTTTGTTTAAATAGCTCATGACAGGTCGTCTCTAGTTAAGCATAGTTGGTGATCTATGCACTAAGAGTTAGTCAAAAAATATGTATGAAAGGAGAGTGTAATTTCCTCTTGAACAAACAACTCCATAGACACTTATAATATGTTGTCATGAGGCATGGTGCCAATCAAGTTGGAGGATGTGGCTGCCTTCTGGAAACTAATCCTATGGTCACATACTTTAATGTAGGTTGTGAACACCTCCTAAATTAGGCAGAAAGAGCACCCTATACATGATACACATTGCCACAACATTGAGGTGTCGAAAAGGATTGTACATGGGTCCTAGTTCATGGTTTACTTTCAGTTAATTTTTCATGTTTCTAGCATTATTATTTTTCTGCACATTTATTTTAATAATGATATTTCTTTGCAGGTAGGGATGCTAATTTACGTGGATGAAGTCAAGACCTCTCACAAGAAGCCTTGCAGTTAGGGTGTCCAAACAATAAACAAGATGGCTCCACATAGCTGACCAAGGCACTATGTCAACCGCGATGGCAGATGACATAACAAATAAATGGTCATTTAATGCAGCCAATGAACCACACAATTTTGTATTGTACTTTGGCAACTGCCTTGGAGCCAAGCATTCTAGGGTTTCCAAGTAACCTCTACATATTCCTCTTATCTTTCATCATAATGTAAATGTTCTCATCATGATGTTAGTAGTTAGGCTGAGACCAATTAAGCTTGTACTAGGCAGTATGCATGAGAGAGTAGGGAGGAAGCTCAAGAGTCGTGAGGGTAGATGAAAGGTCATGAGGGTAGGCCAAGGATCACAGTAGGTGAATGATCACCTCATCTCTATAAATGTGCCCCCCCTGCCTCATTGGGAAAGTACTTTAGCACTTGAGTTGAGGCTAGGATGAGATAGTTGATTTATGCTTGAGACTCAGCTTGTGGCAATTAGTACAGTGGAGTTGCAGTGAGGCTATGGTTCTACATTGGGCAATGGTATGAGCAGTCCATGTTCCACTTTTGTGTAGTTAACCAATTGCAAGATAAGTACTTGAAGTTGAAACAACATTAATAATATGTTCTTAATATTTGGCATTGATTCCCATGCTTACTCATGGTGGTAGTATTGGTTGTCTAGTATTTTCATTGTATTTATATGTGTGCTTTCATATGTGCAATATGTTATGGATTGATTCATAGTTGTTGCATGTATGTTTTGCATTCAAATCTGTGTTTACTTAGTTCTTTCCATGTCATTGATCTATTGTGAACTACTTTCCAATTAACTTTTGGAATGTTCCTGTTTATTGTATGTCTGATTTGGTTTTAGCTCACTGATCCCTATCATGGCATACCTCTTCTTATTGATGCTAAGACTTGTTTGTATCTCTTTCTGCAATATGTCAATCTTGGGTTGATTTTGTTTCATTGTCTGGGAATTTCATCGTTGTCCCCACTATAACACCTTCTCATTTGATAACCAAGAGTGGAAACATTCATGGTGGCAGCCGATCCCACACACCAGATGGGGTTCCTATCCCAAATGGTGTGATTTATAATTTGGACTTCACACCGGGAAGAACCCCTAGTTTTTGGCGATACATTTCAGCCCATCAACAAATTGGCACTAGAAGGAGGGTCATATGACAAGCCGAGCCCTTGGAGCCTGCAATTTAGTCTCATATATGTAAATGGTTCTATCTCGAATCTCATCCTGGGGTGCTTCTCTGACTTATCCAATTGTCAGTGTTCAATCCCCGATGAGCATCTCTATCACTTGCCTCAGTTAAAGTTTGATGGTGAGGATGGAGCATTTATAACTGAACACCTTTTTTATTTCGTTATGTTTTTCGAATCTTACAAGACTGATGATGCAGATTTTTCTTGTGTGATATTCTCCCTCACCCTTGAAGGATGCGTCAAGCGATGTTGTCACACATTGCCAACAGCTTCCATCCATTCATTCGAGCAACTCATCAGTGAGCTTTGGCGAGCGTTTCGCAGGTATGGTTTTAAAGATGTGTTTAGAAGGATAAATGAGCTTGGAGAAATACATGAAGAATCTCTGGAGGATTTTTCTATTATATTTGTCCATCTTTTCTTTGAATTTCACGAAGGAGATGTCGACTGGGTGTGTTTGAGTGAAAATTTTCAATGGTTGGTTTTCATTCCTCTGCAACATCCTCAATTCAAAACCAATTCTGATTCTTATGACTGTCATAATAATGTCCAAGTTACAAGCTGTCCAAGTTTTACCCCTAATCTTGTTTTTTCTATCTCTCTAAAGCTAGAACAACCTCAAGCCTCCGAGGAGGAAATTACTTCTTGTGGGAATTCGCATCCTCCTCCTGATTTGTTACATAATAATATTTTGGTCGTAAATGGTTCATATGATGAAAAGTGCTTTCTAGGAAATGAATTAGATTGTCTTGACTCTGAAGGTCTTGTACATCCTTTTGATTTTGAATCTAAAAATTATGTTGATATAACATCTCTTCCTACTGATGGAACTAAGATCATGTCCATTGAACACGTATCTCACTCTATTCTTGGATTTCATTCACCTTTCGACAATGGCCTTGGTCTTATATCACACAAAGTTGATTGTCCTATCAAATCCGAGGACCATGACATGCATGCAAATCCATTTATCAATCTAGCTAACTCTAATGTGTAGGATGTTAGTCCTGGTCCGATTGGTGGCCTTTCACCTATCTCTTTTCATCCATTGTACCTTGAAACTTAGTATGGTTAATTGGCTAGTGCACTGGCAGCCCAAACCATTGATATGTCGACATCCAATATGGCCTAGTATGGGAAAAAATTAATATTTCGGTATAGTACAAGCCCTCCAATATGTTGATATGCCGACATGGGCTAGCCCCACCATTTTTTGATATGTTGATATGGAATTAGTTTGATGTGTGATACCTAGAGCTTAGAAAATTATTTATAACGAGAAACCCCCACAAAAACCTAATGGGTCCATAGTCGAGTCTCTTACTTAGATTACCATCTCATAACTATATCAACCAATTAGATCCTACCATGTGTCACTGACTAATTTGACTAACACATGGCCACTAAACATATGGAAAATTCTAATGTGTCCACTACCTCACTTTTGACATGTGCCATGTTTCACTCATTTCTATACAATTGGCATGTCTAAAAACACTGTATTTCAATGACACATGTTGTCCATGTGACATTTCCATTTCACCACTTGTCCCATCATGCAAACAACATCCCTCAATTAACTCATTTCTCCAACACCTTCTTTCTTCTAAGGCTTTTATGACCTGGTGTCATAATTAACATGCTCAATCAACAGTTCAATTTTCTTCAAGTAATGACCCATCTACCACAATTGCTCTATATTGGATAAAGAGTGTTTCCATAATTCCTTTGATGTCGAGTATATTTCAAGCCCCTCTTGTGGCTGGCTTTGGTTCATAGCCTCCATATCAGTCATATGAACAAGGGTTGCGGCTTGGGTCACCAAACCCAAAATTTCTTTTTGGTCGAAACACCAAGATGAAAATCCAACTTTCCTCTCTCCCAATCCAAGGACCTAACAACTTATTTGCAGCCCAAATTAGTATAAATAGTGGTTATTTCAAACTTCCAATTATACATTGTTTCTCCATTCTATCTAATAACATACCATGGACACTGGCCATGAGTAGGAATATAAGTCCATTAGTACCAAAATCAATATATCATTTCCTCCCTCTCCACAACATGAAAGGCATAACATAGAAGTACATTAAAGAATGATTATCAGGCATACAAGTCATATACAACTATTTAAGCTATATCTACTATTTCACATCATAAATATACATCATACATACCATATTAATCATTAATTAGACAAGCACATGAACATAATTCATTTCAACAATGACCATTTCTCTCTTATTAACATAATTTTTATTATAGAGTTGAATTAGATAATGGGACTTATCAACTCAATATCTCATGCAGTTTATACTTAATGAAGGGTGAGCCACGTTCCACCCTATGATATGCTCAACTACACTACAATATTTCTTACATCTAGCCACCCCCAAGCCACAAGAAGAATCCATGAGGGATGTTATCACATAAAAATATAGGTGGAGTTCTGAAGAAAGTCTCCTTCATCAAGCTAAGTCATTATTTTCCTTTAAGATCACACCAAGGCCAAAGTTTCTATCGAGGTATTATGGGTGATTTCTTTGCTACTATACACAACAATCTCCCCTGGGGAAACATCTCTAAGGATACCAATGGTGTAAGGATGAAGTCCACTCACCTTCATACTAATCAAAGCTTAGTTTGGAGTCTTTTAGCCAAAAGAGATAGGCATTGATCTCATTCCCAATGTGTTCATAATGGAACATACACAACACAAGGAAATCCATTCACTCGAATAAGAGTTCCTCAATGCCTCCCCTAGGTTCTTAAGTTCATTACTTCCAACATTTCACTTAACAGATGGCCATTCTAGGTCGAGGAAACACAAAAGGATCCCTTCTCTTAGTCATCAGTCCCTCTGTGCCTCCTTTCATTGCCTTCATGCAAAACAAAAATATTCCTCAAATATTCATTTGATCCTCTAGATTAGGCTAATAATTCCTCCCTAACCTTTCTCACCGAAATTAGGTGATCCTTATCATGCATGGGGTTCCATTCATGGAAAATTTTAAGCATGGAAATTTAACTTAAAGTTTAGAAACCTTGGTGAATCTTACTAGTCCCTGTTATGCAAACTATAAAATGTTTGGTGATATTTTTGTAAAAATATTCAAATTTCTAATGATTTCATATAGTCTCTATCAAATTTTGGTTATTTTTAAGGTAAAATAATTTTACACTGTAAAATTTGTACAAATAATTTTTAGAATAAATGGAAATTGGTGAATCTATTTTTTGGAAAAAGCATAGAAAATTAGCCCACTTGTGAATATTAGCCCCTAAAATTTTCCCTAGATCCTTTCTCCTTCACATTAGATCCCTCCTATCATATCTAGTTTTCTCTGTTCTCGTACGATATGATATCCTCCTCTTGTGGTATTCTCTTCTCCTTTATCTATTTTCCGCTCTTCCTTATTCTCCCAGAATCATGCCTCTACTAGCACTTGTCCCTTCTTCTTTTCTTTCATGTATCTTCTTGTCTTCCATTTTCAACCTCCTTTGGTTTCTTCCCTTGATGGGATTACATGTTGAAACTATCCACGTTTGGTCAAATCATAACCTCTAGTGAAGTCTTCTAGTTGTACATTGTCCATATCTTTTGAGTAGTCCTGGTACTATTGCCCACTCCTTTCATTACTGTTGAGTTAGTTTTATACCTTCCCATTAAATATTTTCTTGGGAAAGGTTGAAAATATTTATCCTTATAACATTTTTCTCAACCAATAATCAATTGGAAACTATTAACCTCCAATTCTCTTTTGTTGGCTTCCCTTGTCTCATCGCTTCATATGGTTTGTATCATAATAAGGCTTCATTGTTTTATCAACTGATATTTAAATTATAATTAAAATTATTCTAAATATCTCTCATACTTAAGCTTACATGCTGATACAAGGATCAACAAAATAACTAAGTACAATTAGAATATCAATGAGGTCAAGTGTTGGGTATGTTACAATCCCCTCCCCATTAAAGGAACATTGTCCTCAGCGTTCACATCCTTTTGCATGCCATTTTAAGTAGAATTGTATTATTTCAAGTGTTTTTTTTTCATTATAGAAATTTATGAACTGCTACCTTTCAACTATACCAACATCCTTTCTCCTTCATATCAACATCAGTCTTCATGTTTTGTGCCATCTTCACTACTTCAGTAGTGGCATTTTCTTCATAGTTTGGTCACCTTCAAACCTTTGACACTCTTACAACACTTCTTTTATAAAGAAAAAAAAACATTGAATTTCATTAAGATTTAAAAAATTACAATATCATAGATGTCGATGACATTCCAAGAGATCTAGGAAACCAAGATGCCCATTCAGATATCAATTATTGAGCATATACATATAAAAAAGGTAGCTAAACAAACATGAGTTTATTCCTTGATCAAATTAATCACCAAATTTAAATTTATCCATCCAAAAAATAAATTGTCTATCATCCATCCAAGGCCTGAATATAAGTATCATATGTATCTCGAGTTGCCTCAAGACCTATGCTAAAAAAACAAAGAGATCCTAGAGTACTATGTGTGATAAAGTTTGATGTTCCCCCCCAAAAAAGAGAGAATAATCCTTCACATAGAATGTAGACATGCTCCCTCAAAGATATATAATTCACAAAAAATATTTCCATACAAGAAAGGAACTGCCAAGGTACATATCAATATAGTGAGGCACTACTGATAGAAGGATCACTTATTCCCATGCGTAGAGCTAGAGAAGGTCAAGTATGCCTTCCCTGTTTTCAATAATTTCCCATTGGCCCTCAACCAACGGTAGTCCTCTTTTTGAAAGGAGATCAACTTCTTGATTTCAATCCATGTATACATGAGAGAAGGAGACATGTGATAAATTCTTGAACCCATTAATGATGTTTTAATATAAAGGAAGGATAGTATGGCTTTAGCTTTGATTTCCCATTCATCTAGTTGATCACATTGGTGGAGTCACCGTAAATATTTATCTCACTTATGTTCACTCCTACAACATTTATCAGGAAACATGTGTACTAAAATATGTTTCTATGCATAAGAATCAACCCGAATTTTCACAAATCTTGATAAGAATGTTTACTTAACTAAAATACTTATATGTATGGTTACTCTTCACTTTATCAGGCTTCCACAAATAGCAATTTCAACTCATTGTTTGCATCATACATACCTGTTTTGTTGTCTAAGCAATCCCCTTCCTTGGGCGTTCTACTTGACTACGTTTTCCTCTTATTCTAGGTCTAATATCACTTTAGTGGCCTTGTTCATGGGATCTCTATTTCTTAACCTTTAGTTATTCCAAACACGACATTCACAATATCACTCTAAGGAGGAATGACACTGAATACTTTCAAGTCTTCCATCGTTCCACTTGGTTTTATAGTCATTATTTATCCTCCTTGGATAAATACATCAACTCACTTGCATCACATGCATATAGTTCCCATGATATTTGTCATAAAATTTGCAATCAAAGTTTTTTATTTTCCAAATTTGCTTCATATAGAATCCATGTCTCATAACTAGGAGAATCGTTTCCTAATTTTTGGCTCTTTTCAAGTGATAACATTCCCATCCTTCAACAAGTTATTATATTCCATGCCAAACCCAAGGCATTCTACCTATATTATGCATTTTCATACTCAGCCACAATGTTATTTTCTCTAGCATAACATCCTTTCAACATATCATTTAAAAAAATTATTGAATTAGTTTGAGAAGCATCACTATTATGAAACCAATTCACAAAAGATAGAAAAGAAAGATCAATGCCTTAGAAATCAGCCCCTTCGAGGGGGCAACCTCCTTTATATTACAAAAATGAACAATTCTTGGATGATACAAATGACAAGGCCTCCTATCTATATATAGGAGTCTAAGGGGTCATAATATAATCAGAGCAGACATAACAATAATAATGTAAGGGCACAACAACAACAATAATGGGATTTTATGGGGCATAATAATAACAATATGGAGACTACATGTGCACAACAATATAATAAGGGGGTTGCACTAATAACAATAGGGGTTACACTAGTAGTATAGGGACCTAACATGCCCCTCTCCTTTAAAAAGTGTTGTCCTCAACACTTGAGTAGTTATGGATGCTTTTGTATACAATTATCATCCATCCATGTGGAATCTTTAGCGGGTAAGTTCTTCCACTTGATGAGATACTCTGAAATTGATCTATTTCGTAGCTGTCAATTTCTCGGTTCTGTGACTGCTCCAGGTTCCAATATGATTTTTCCTTTTTCTTCAAGTTCTGGAAATATTGTTTGAACTGGGATCTTCTGCAACTTTTGAATGAGTTCCTACCCTGCTTTGTCATTCTTCCATTCATCCCTTGCTTTGTTTATCGAATTCGGTTGGAAAATTATTCCAACCTTTAGCATTTCTGCAACCATATGTTTAATTTCACTCCATTGGGTACATGGATATCTGTAGGGCCAGATTTTTGGAGGAACACTTCATGGAATCAAATGAATAGCATGATCATGATCATGAATAGGTGGTAGGCCTTTGGGAGTCTCAAATACCTTGGAATGATTATCCAAAATTTTTAGGAGATTTGGAGAAATAGATGATTTCGATGTGGGAACCTCTAGCGAACATAATTGTGCAATTACACCTCTTTCTTATTTCTTTAGAAGCTTTGTCATTCCATTAGAGCAGATTATCTTTCCCGGTTTCCTTATGATACGCCTTGATTCAACTTCCTTTCCTTCTAAAGAAAATTTCATGAAAATTTCTTGAAATTTAAAATCTATTGTACCCAAGGATTGTAGCCATTGGACTCCTAGTACAACATTAGCAACACCATTTGGAATGGGAAGCATTGGGCTATTCAATACATATTCTCCCATGGATAGCTTGATATTATGGCACTTTCCAAATAAATTTATTGTTCCTCCACTTACAACCATCACTTGACACTCTAGTGTTGGATATAGGAAGCAATTCAATTCCTTGGATATCTTACAATGAATAAAATTATGGGTAATGCCCGAATCAATCAACACTATTACCTTTTTCTTCTTGATATGTCCTTCTATCTTGATAGTTTGAGGAGTGGTAATTCTGGTGTATATCCTCTTATTTTGACGTTTCTTGTTCCTTTTCTTCCTCCTCTTCACAATCTATGTAAATTAATTTCTTCTCAGCACACTTATGACCTTTATTGTATTTTCTATCACAACTGTAACAAAGCCCTTTTTCTCTTTTTTCTTCCAATTGTTGTGGTGTCAACGTTATAGGTTGTGGAAGACTAGTGGCAACACCACTTCTGTCTTTATAGATGTGACTGGTATGCTTCCTGGTTGCCATAATTTTGCTTTCCATTTTTCTTGCTAACCTGAATGCCTTCTCTAATGAATCAGGTTCCCAAACGCGAACATCATGTCGGATATTATCCTTTAAAGACCCTATCAACACATCAATCCTATGCTCCTCTGGAATATCTTTTACCTTTATGTTCAATTTTTGGAACTCCCCAATATGCTCCATTATCGAACCCTTTTGTTTGAGACTTACCAATTGGCTAAAAAAAGTGTTTCCTTTTGTATCCTCATAATGTGCTATCAATTCTTCTATAAAAATTTCCCAAGTGATAAATTGTTTACGAGAGCAAAGCCATTGATACCATACAAACTGATTTGGTTCCAAATATAAATTTTCCATACATACCTTTGTGCATTTTGCACATTATTGAGATCGAAAAATTGCTCCATCTGTAATATCCATGTTGCGGGATCCTTTCCATCAAACTTCCTCATATCGATTTTTGGAATATGGTGGGTCTTCGATCCAACATTAGAGTCTATGGAATCATCATTAACATTTATTTTGTTCTCCTCATGAGTTCCTTTACTACCCTTTCACCATTAGTGACCATTTCTTGTAGCAACTTATTCATATTTATCTTTAATTCTTCCATCTTATCATCCATGCCATCCATTTTATCGTCCATGACATTCATCTTATCTTTCATGCCTTTCTTTAAACAATCCATCTTAACTTCTACACCTTTCTTTAAACCATCCATCTTAGCTTCTACATCTTTCTTTAAACCATCCATCTTAGATTCTGTTACTTTTTTTGCAAGTGACACTTGTTGCACTTGGTCTCATAATTTTGATATATCATGTTGCATTTCTTCCTCTTCTTCATGCCTCATGCTAGATCTTTCAGGTTGCTTACTAGGTGTTTGCATTTTCTTTCCTCGGGGCATCAATTATTGATAATAATGCTTTACTATGCCCTTTGAATTCCTTCAAACTAATTTTTCAAACCAAGCTTATGCAAAGATTTAAAAAAAAAAAACTACACACCTTTTTTCACTTTGTAGGAGCTCGATATTGAATCTGATGTATCTCTATAATTTTGAATCATCCAGTTCTAAAATTGTGACCTGTAGTAGCCCTTTATGTCCTCTTTCCAATGCCATCAGTCTGATCCAAATTGGATTCTCCAAGGAAATGTTATGCACAATCTCCCAAGATGACCTGATTATAGACCTTTCCAGAAGAGCAAACTTGTATGAAGTTTCACGTGTCACTGTTTCGACCTTTGGCTCTGAAAAATATATACAAGAAACTATAGTTCGTCCTCCCTCTGTACCATCTTACAAAATTTCAATCCAATGCTCAGAGAGAAAGTTTTGACGATTTTTCCCAGGTCACCTGTTTGGAATGTAATTCAGGAGTCTGCAAAAAGACCAACTTCCTCAAATCATATCTCCGTAAATATAGCGCAAAAAGCTCTAAAATTCAGACTCGAGGTTCAATGCTATTTTTTCTTAAATGGGTTTTTTTTTGCTTCTGAAACGTCACAAAAAAAAGAGTTATAGCGAAAATTCCACAATGACCTATTTGGAGCAGCGAAACCCTAGAATCCAAAGCTCTGATACCAAATGTTATGAAACCAGCTCACAAAAAGATAGAAAAGATAGATCAATGCCTTAGAATTTAGCCTCTTCAAGGGGACAACATCCTTTACATTACATAAATGAACAATTCTCCGATGATTCAAATGACAAAACCTCCTTTCTATATATAGGAGTCTAAGGGATCTCAATATAACCAAGCCGACCTAACAATAATAATAGAAAGGCACAAAAATAACAATAGAGGGATTCTATGGGGCACAGTAAATAACAATATGGGGACAATAGGGGCACAACAATATTAATAAGGGATACAACTACAATATTAATGGGGGCATCACTAGTATTATAGGGACCTAACAGATATCATGGCATACCTATGACTGTTCCACTGCATTGTTATTGTAAATGTTCCCTCTACATAATTGCTTATGATAATATGGGGTTAATGCAATGTGAAAATGTTGAAATTGTTTTAAATGCAATTATCTACAATAGATACTTCTATCCCTAAGAAAATTAACATTGTTACTACTCTACTGGTTAGTAAAGATATAACAATGCAAAAGCGTGTAAAATAGTAAAATAAACAATCTCAAATTTGAATCGATCATATTGACCAAGAAATGAAGCTTGGGTGTGCATTTTAGTGAAGCAAGACAATTTTGGCCTTCTTCACAAAAATTCACGCCCAACGTTCATTTCAAGGCCAAATTGAATTATTCAAATTAAAGAGTATTTTTTTACTCATAAGTATCATTAATACAATTAAATATTTTTAATTTTTCACCTATATATTTATGAAGCGTAAGAATACTCCAAATTGCATGGATTTCAAAGGGTAAAAGGCAGGGATTGTGTGCCTCAAATAAATGCACACTAGGTCCTGTAACTAATTGGTAGTGATACAAGTATCATTCCATCCTGTGTGCCTAAAAATTTGTACCTCGGTCTTGTGGTGTAACAAATCCCTAATGGGCCTCAGTTCTTTGGTATGACATCGACCTCTTCGGGCCTTCTTATGTATAATATGATAAAATATTATGACACGGATATGAAGGAGATATGTTAAGCCCTTTGACAGATATATCATGATAGACCTAGGACAAAGATATCATGACAGACCTATGATTGTTCCAATGTGTTTTTATTGTTAATGTTCTCTCTAAATAATTCCTTATGATGATATGGGGTGAATGCAATGTGAAAATGTTTTAAAATGCAATTATCAACAACAGAGACTTCTAGCCCTAAAAAAATTAACATGGTTACTACTCGACTAGTTAGTAAAGATATAACAATGTAAAAGTGTGTAAAATAGTAAAATAAACAATCTACAATTTGAATCAATAAGATTGGAGAAGAAATGAAGCTTGGGCATGCATTTTAGTGAAGCAAGGCAATTTTGGTGTGCTTCGCAAAAATGCACGCCCAACCTTCATTTCAAGGCCAAATTGAATGATTCTACTTGGAGAGTACTTTTTACTCATATGTAACATTAGTTCAATTAAATATTTTTAATTTTTCACATATTTATTTATGTTGTTCAAGAATACTCTGAATGGCATGGGTTTCGTAGGGTAAAAGACAGGATTTGTGTGTCTCAAATAAATGCACACTAGGAGCTGTAATTAATTGGAAGTGATATAATGATCATTCCATCCTATGGGTCTATGAAATTGTACCTCAATATTGTGGTTTAATAGCATCATAAAAGGCCTCAATCTTGTGGTGTAACAACTATATAATGGGCCTTAGTTCTTAAGCATGACAACTGTTAGCGCTCAAATCTACCTTAGGCTGAAATAAGGTAAAACTCAAGGCTACATCAAACCATGCTCAACCTCGTAGCTAGCCCTACGAGGATAGGAGAGGGCTCTCTCCGGGTCAATCTCGGCAAAAGGTAATCAATGAGGCTCGAGATGACTAAATTGGTAATTGATTTTAGGCTAGGTATGAAATACAAGGAGTTTAAAATTGATTTTTGAGGTTTTTGTTGAATCAAAGGGAAAGGCAATTTTGGGTGCAGGTATGAGACACAGTTTTTGCAGAGGTCTACTTGGGGCAAGGTAGGCGATTGTCTTGATGCTTTTAAAGAGAATGAATGGCTAGATCTGACTGGTGAGAAGTTAAGGAGAGCAAGAAACTTTCAAGGATTCTCCATAAACAGATGAAAACATGGAAAATCAAACAAACTTAAAGGCAGAGCATAGCAAATTATGGATTCTACCTTAACACTTCATTTGTTCAATTGCAAAAGATAAGAGAAAGAAAGTGATACACATAAACAACTTACAAATACTGAAATAAGCACACCATCAACACATAAAGCCACATGAATCCCAAATAGCGCTGCAAAACCCTGGTCTTTCCTTTACCAAAAATGCAGATAAAATATGTACAATAGAGTGTCAAGATTTTCCCAAGAGTCCAACCCTGAAAATGACTTAGAAAATACATAATATAGGCAAGCCAACCCATTCCCTTGCCTCTAGGGGTCGAACTCATCATCCTAGGAGTTGTTTCAACCAACTCTAAACAAAGCACTAAAATCTAGGCAGTCAAAACAACTTGCCTTTATAAGGTAGGAAACCAATTCATTCATTAAATTTTCAGTCTTTGGTGAATGAATCTTCTAGAACAAGTAACTAAGTGTCAAAATTACATCATGTTCAATCAATTACATCAAGAGAAATCAAAAATTACATTACAAATCAAAACTAGTCAAACTGGCCGAATTTCTGAGCTAGAAGGTGAAAATTTGACCAAAAATATCTATGCGCCGCGCGCCTGAGCTCTATGCGTTGTGCGCCTTTCAGCCTACTTTTGGGGCACTTGTAGGAGTCTAAATTGAGCTCAGATTGGCTTGTTGGAAAGCCCTGCCTGTCTACTTTCCAACCCAAGTGGAATTTTCTAATTTGGTGTCCATTTGCCCCTCCAAAAGTGCATTCTCCCAATACTGCTTCCCTGTGTGTCCAAAAAGGGGCAGTGAGGTCATTTTTTGCATGTTTTTTGAGGTCATTTTTTTTGCAGTGAGGGCAGTGAAGTCAATCCGATTTTTAGTTGTTTCCTTGTTTTTATGTGCGTAAGTTAGGATAGGAACATCTTTGCGTTTTTGTAAAAGCAGCAACAGCCGCCCATGGATGAACATCCATTTTTCAAAGGATGTGAACCGTATGTAATTATAAGGCCGAACCTGGTTATATGTTAGTTTACCTTTTGACACTTCAGACTTTTACGTTTTACATATACATTTCTTGTCACTTCAGAACAGAGCTTTGATTTAATATAAGATTGCATTATAATCTTCGTGCATTGTTTAATACTGTGATCGTGGAGTAACAATCTCGGTGTACCAAGAACGTGGACGGGCCCTGCGTGCATGGTATACCGATATTTTAATTACGTTTACATTGCATTTACATTGTTCCTTTAATTACATTTTACAGTCAGAGCGTTTGAATGGTATTTGATATCGATTTATATGCACAGGGATTTAATTGATGCTTACATTTGTGTTTATGAATGCGCTGTTAGATGTTTATGTATGCGCTTGAACAGACCCTCATCTGGATTGTGAATCATATCCTGTAAAGGATTCGATCCAGGGTTGCTTTGTAAAGCACTGCTATGGACAATGTTTATGATTTTTTACTTTGCATGTTTATAATAAATATTCATGACTGTTGAGTGCCATTAAACAAGGGTTTCATGTTTGGTGTCTCTGTAAGGAGACCGAAACCTTTAGATACAATGATACACAGCATGTTATGAGTTGCATTTTAGCTGTTAATGATATATAGTTTGATGCTTAGTTAAAGATTTGATTGATAGTTTAATATTAGATCTAGTCACAGCATTGTAATTAGGAAGAATAGGCCTAGAGTAGATCCTTTATGTCTATATATTTTAGGCACACGCCTCTAGGTCTACGCACCCTGGTCGATAATAAATTTAGCCCCGTCTAGCACCCTAGATAGGACACTACAATAAGCATACAAACTTGAGTCATAAACTTGACCTATACTGACTAGAACAAACTAGGAATTTAGTAAAACATATGGAAAATATGTAAGCTACAAGTCATGAATGCATATATGGTCATAGGAGTCTGAAACTTATCTGAGAATCACTAAGAAGGTTTATTTCCCTCTCATAATAGCTACAATAACATTTGTTAGTCCATACAATCATCAGCCATTCATACATTCATCAAAACATGTCAAGAAGCATAAGCAATATACATCACATCACCAGCATATGACCAGCAAATAACCAACATAGAAACCATGGAAACTCAACATTAAATACGCCAACATAATCGCTACAAATATACATGAATCATAATAAAATAATAACTCTTATTAACATATGAAAATACCAACCAAGTAAGGGACTTCCATGTACCACCCGACCATAGATTGGGATGAACCAAATCTCTCTTTCAGCCAATCAGCCCCACGCCATATTCCAAGCATGAATGTGGGATCTCATGGAATAAACCAAACAATACCAAACCAGGACTTCCAGAGGAAAAACCACTTCAACCATCAACTAGTGATTCCACCTCAAAGTCGAACATCATTAATGCCAACCAGATCAAACTCTACCCAAGCTATCTAGGGCTCCAAGAACTAGTAACTCAACCAACAACCTTCCAAATCTCTAAAGTTCTTATCCAACCCAGCTCCAGGGACTAGTAACTCAACCCAACAAGGGATCTAGAACCTTTGTCCCAACCTAAGCTCCAAGACTAGTAACTCAACCCAAGTTGTTCAACGGCTTCTAGACTATTTGTTCCAACCCACAGCCATAAGGACTTATGAGCACCAATCAGAAAACAATTAAGTGGAAAAATCCACAACACCATGGCTATCCAAGAAATGGCAAGGCAAGGCTAAAACCATTGTCAATCTAGGCAATCCTCCATGCCAATGACAACACATAACTAGAAAACCACATGCATATACCGTGCATCCATAAATCAGCAAGGAAATCACACATGAAACCTGTTACCTGCAAAGAAATGTAGTTGTAGTTGTTGACTTTCCCATTCCCTTGTGCTTTCCTTCTTTCCTTTTCCTTCTTTCTCCAATTCCAATGTATGAAAAAGTGCTCCAAGAATACTCTAAGTGTGCAAGCGTATGAGAGTTAGAAGAGAGATCCACCCAAAAATTGTCAAACGGCTAGCAATTGATCCCTAGAAGTATTTTTATTATTGAGACCTCTATTTTCTTCATTTTCCTTCATTTTTTCTCTCATGCAAATATGTCTCTTCATCTTCCTTTTCTCTTACTTCCCTTTATCTCATAAATAAAATTTTGATTATTTCCACTTTGCCTTTGCTAATTTCCATAACCATTTATTAATCAATAGTGATGCCCATCACTATGTTTTTCCCAACATTCAACTTGGAATATGTGTCCCATGACCTTGGTCTTATTTTATTTACATAAAAAAACAATCAGGGGTTGTTACAAACCCCTCCCCCTTGGGGGAATACCCTCCTTAGTGCATATTGACACTTATAAACCAACAAAAGACATGCTACCCATGGGGCTCTATAACACAACTCAATGCAGCTTCTACATTATATCATATTATTGAGACCATGACCATCATACCATGGACACCATACCACTTATTAGAGCTTTATAATGCAACTCGTTGCAATATTTACATACATATGCATATATAAAACATCAAAACATATATCAAAATACATCCACTCAACCAAAGAATAAAGAAGGATGCATAGTTTGCATCAGATCATCCATCTCCCATGTAGCTTCATCAAGACCAAGGTGCTTCCACTGCACTTTAACTTGCACGATTTCTCGATTCCGGAGCATGAACATATTTCACTACAAGAAGCACTAAGGTTTCAGCGAGAATCCTCCTTCTAGCTCCACCTATAATACAGACTAATCAACCACATGATTAACACCCTTCACATATATTTTAAGCAATGAAACATGGAAACATCATGGACTTTCACTTTTGGAGGCAGTACAAGTCAGTAGGCCACTGATCCAATCCTCTCAAGGATCTTGAAAGGATGGAAATACTGAGGTGCCAACTTGGCACATGATCCAATCCTCAAAGATCTCTTCTCGGATTCGATGTGAAAATACACATGCTCCCCAACTTGAAACTCCTTAAATGCCATGTGCTAATATGCATAACACTTATGTATGTCTTGTACTACCTTTAAATTATTCTTGATAACATGTTTCCTATTCCATCTCTGCCAACATAATTGGTCCAATCAGTAACATGTTCACTGGATCACTCCAACTAATGGGAGTGTTACAATTCCACCCATAAAGTGCCTCAAACATACTCATCTTCAAATATTCTTGATACCCATTGTTATACGCAAACTCAACCAGTGGAATATACTCTTCCCACTTTCGTTGTAGATGCATGGCATACATCCTCAACATGTCTTCAAGAATCTTGTTAACCCTCTCTTTCTATCCATATATGTGTGGATGATAAGTTGTACTAAAAGCTAAATTTGTCCCCAAACCTGCAAACAACTCTTTTCAAAACTTGGAAGTGAACTTGGTATATTTATCCCACACAATCTTCTTATGAGTACCATGTAATCTCATTATCTCCCTGATGAAGACCTAAGCTACCTCACTAGCTGAATTAGTAGAATTCACTGGAATGAAGTGAGATACCTTGGTCAACCTGTCAACCACAACCATGATGGAATCATGTTGTCTAGATGTCCTCAAAAAACCTGTAATGAAATCCATGGAAATAACCTCCCAGAAATTCCCGCAAGATAAGCTTCTTGAGCTCACCGTTGTCGAGAACATAGATCATGTCCCTAAATATAACTAAACCATTTGTTGTGAGATAATAGTCATCATACCTATTACCTATACCCTGCTACTATAACATGTGCTTAAGCTATCGGTACTTTTCATCCTACTTCCTTTCTTGCAAGATCTTCTCTACAAATATATCCCATATGAGCTCATAGCCACAATGTGATTAACTTAAACTCTTCTACTAAGAGCATCTAGAACCATGTTCTCTTTACCCTTAATATACTTGGTCTTGAAGTCAAACTTACTGAGCGTAGCCAACCACCTATCTTGTCTGGCATTCAGACTAGGTTGGTCAAACAATAACCTCATCCCACTATGATCACTCAAAAAAAAAAAAAAAAAAAAAAAAAAAAAAAAAAAACCCTCTTGCCAATAAAATAGTGTTTCCACATCTTCAATTCATGAGTGATCGCTGCCAACTCAAGATCATGCATCACATCTTTTTTCTTGTGTTCATTCAATTTCATTGACTCATAGCATACTACATGTCCTTCTTGCATCAAGACTCCATCAAGTCCTCTCTTACAAGCATGTGTACATACCACAAACTCTTTCTCTGGATCTGCAATCTTTGGAACTGTAGTGTTTGTAAGAAACTGCTTCAACTACTCAAAACTAACTACGCATTCCTCTATCCATTCAAAATTCTTTCCTTTTCGTTACAAACATGTAATAGGATAGACAATCCATGAGAAGTTCTTGATGAACCACCTATAATAACCTGTGAGTCCCATGAATGATGTGACCTCATCCACTTTCCTAGGAGTTTCCCACTCCATGATAACTCTGGTCTTTTCTGAGTCCATTGTTATGCTATCCTTGGAAACAACATGTCCCAAGTAATGAACCTTCATCTGAAAGGAACTACACTTACTAATCTTGGAATACAACTGATGCTCTCTCACCAATATTAACACTAATGTTAGATGTTTTGCATGTTTTTCCTCATTCTTAGAATATATCAATATGTCATCAATGAATACTATCACAAACTTGCCCAAATGAGGACACAACACACTATTCATCAAACACATGAAAGTATCTGGAGAATTAGTTAACCCAAAAGAAACTACTACAAATGCATAATGCCCATAACTGGTTCAGAAATCAGTCTTGTAAAGTCCTCTTCTTTGATGCATACCTGATGATATCTTGACCTCAAGTCAATCTTTGATAACATTGTTACTCCCTTCAGTTGATTAAACAAGACATCAATCCATAGAAAAGGGTACCTGTTTTTAATCATCACCTTGTTCAACTGTCTATAATCAATAAACAACCTTATCATATCATCCTTCTCCTTCAAAAAAAATACTAGCGCACCTTAAGGCAACACACTTGATCTAATGTATCCCTTTTCAAGTATTTCCTTCAACTACAACTTCAATTCCACCAACTCTGGAGTGCTCATACTATAGGGTGCCTTTTATGTTGGTGCTTCTCCCAACATCAACTCAATAAAAAAGTCCACTTCCCTGTGAAATATAGTTACTAATCAAATGAGAAAATGACCTAGTACCCGTTTTTTTGAGGTAGCAAAAGATCACACGATTTTGAAAAATGGTGATTCAGAATACACCTTTTTTTTAAGCATATTTTTGCCACTTTAAATTTTTTATGTATCAAGTATGAACAATTTTTTTAAATGTTAGTGATTTTCATGCTAATTTTGAAAAGTGTTGATGCAGCATCAATACCTTTTTTTAAAGGGCTTATTTTTTACACTTTAAATTTTTTTATGTATCAAGTGTGAACATTTTTGTTTTAGTGATTTTCATCTTGATTTTGAAAAGTGTTGATGAGCATCAACCCTTTTTGTTTAGAGGGCTTAATTTTTACACTTTATTTTCTAATAAATTAAGTGTGGATAATTTTTTTTAAATGTTGTTGATTTTCATGTTAGTAATAAAACATAAAAATAAAAATAAAATAAAAAAACATGACAAAAAAATCAAATACT
>APFE030283126.1:161798-180316 GCA_000404065.3 Pinus taeda | reverse complement strand
TTTAGAATCAAAACTTCGCTTAACGACAAATATTGAGAGGCTTCATTTTTTTTTAGATAATTATGATAGCTCGAACAAGCCTCTATTTAACCACGTTAAGGGGTCAATCGAGCTATTTGAAATTTGAATTTCAAATACTCAATCGAGCGTTTTAAGCGCTCGATCAAGCTGTTGAGGGCCTAAAAAATAGAGTTTTAGCTCCTGTTGAGGGCCTCAAAAATAGATTTTTAGCTTCTCTTCTGCATATTTCTATGCAACACCATTTTGTACCCTAACAGAGTCCAAGAAAAATTTGTCCTTAAGTGGTGGAGTTCAGAACACACGCATACCTCTTGAATTTTGCAAAAATTTGCAAGGACATATATTGCATTAATGGAAATTTGAGAGATTATAAAACACTAAATTTTTGTGTAAAAAATATCATTAGGACAACAACATAATTCTCCACACATTGTCTTTTTACTCTAAATCAAAATTCACAATTCTTATATGAATTTTAAGGGTTGCAATTTGATAAAAGAGGAAAAACTTGAAATGTCATCGTCACATTTGGCCCAAAAGTGTAACTCATCTTCATGCTTTCACCCACAAGTTAAAGCAATCGAAAGTTACATGATGAGGACCCATCATAAAGTTGGATGCCTAAACAACCCATCTCCAAATCAATGATCACAATCCATTCTAACATGTCCCCTTGATGTTCACAAACCATCATGGGGACCCCTCAGAAGTGGTTAATGGTTTACTTGAAAACCATGCATTAGAAGTTGGTGACAACTCATGTACCCGACAGCAAAGTCGGGCAAGCAAGTGAGCCCTTACACATCATCAATCCACCTCACCCTCCACATCATCTCTCATACATCCATGTCACCCTCCTGTACCCCTTACATCATCAATATTTTTTGTTTATCGTGCTCAGTACAAAAAATATAAAAGGCCATCCCTCCTGTTATTTTCTTTTTCCTCCAGTTTCAGAGTTACAGTGACCAACATATAGAGCGTACATTGTTGATTCTACATCAAAATTTGGATGTTCATTAACTCCAGTTACTGGGTAACTCATTATTCCACATTTCTTCCTTTTCCTCTCTTTGAAATTGTAAACATGGAGAAAACCCTGAAATCAACTAAAAAACCTGCAATCTCTTGTCTTTTGTTCATACACCCCTTATGGAAAGATAAGCTGAAGTATAGGATTCTCGTTGCTCCTTGGACCTTTTAGAGATTCAACAAGACATTCTTTACCATTCCATTGACTTAGATAATCTTTTTTGGGTCATCCATACTGACCTTTATCATGTAATTATCCCATATACCTATTATTTCCTTGAATTTTCCAGTTGGTTAGTGTCTTTCCTTATCCCACAAGTGAATTTGGTTATGTATTCTTTAGGGGACAATATTTTTTAGGTCACTTCAGAGCTAATACAAAAATATTTTAATTTACCTATAATTGATAATCCCAAGAAATTTTTAGATGAGTCCTTATTCCTCACTTATATGCATCTTTCGAAAGAGGATAAGGAAGTTTTGTTTAGACTCATTCCTCCACCAAATTCTGAAAATTCCTCCACCTGCAGTGAATTATCCAACAACCTTATTTTATGTTACACAACATGTCTTAGTTTTAATTTTGTCTCTTTTGGGAGAAAATGATACTGGAATAGTAAGTGGACAAGCCCTAGGGTTTTTTAGTTTGATGCTGCAAGAAGATATTGTTTTGGATATCCCTTCTTGTCTGTCATTTTTCAATTCCATAACTATCAAATTTATGGTTTTTTTTTTTTTTATATCCCTCTGTCCTGGTCTATATGTTCTTATATGTACATGTTGATAAGTTTGGCAATCTTACTCTAAATATGTGGGATTCAAAGAATCAAATGAGATTTGTGATTGGATGGACTAGTGTTGTTAGGAAGAAGGAAAATAATGAGGGATTTTCTTATTACGTGTCATCATTCATGGCCACTATGTATACTCTTTTGAACAACCAGCAACCCTAAGGATTTTTCCTTTAAGCAAAAGAGTTGTTACAACTCAGCAAGGACACCGGAGTGGGGGGCTAGTCTATTTTTGAAGATTACATTGATATAATATTGTATGGGGCTGAAGTACCACCATATCATTTTCCACTATTTTTTCCTATGAGGTTATTTTCTCTTAAATTTATAATGCAGAGTCTAGATGCTAATCAAGTTCATTTTTTCCTGCATGCAAAAGGTATATTTTTAAGTTAGGAAGAAATATTGGGCCATCATTGTGAATAGTAGACAAGCCCTCCCGCGGGTTGAAGAAATTATGAAGGAGTTTGGCTTTGATCAAGGAGATAAGTCGAAATATGGCCCTCATAATATAATTTCAAATAAAGGAGGGGATATCAGTTTTGCACCTTATATTTTTGAAAGTAAGCTAGAACTTGAGAAAATGGAAAATCAAGAAACGTGGTAAAGCAACAAAATGCAACAAAGAATTGATGTTCAAACCCCTGTAGTGAGAGAGAAGAGCTTGAAGAGAAATATACCTAAACAAATTGATGTTGAGATATAAGACTCGCAATGGCAAAAGAGAGAAAAGATTCAAAGAGAAGAAGAAGTGGAGGTACAATTTAAATTAACATAGGGATTGTTGTTCCTCAGGAGACAGTTCCTAGCTATGAGGGAACTAGTGCCCGAGACATTTTGAGATTAATTAGAAACAATTAAATTCAATGGTTGGAATTATAGGCCATGAGGGCTTGCAAACAAAGCTTCTAATTCTGAAACCCTAGCCTTCTAAAGCAGAATGGCTAGAGAGACCATGAGAGTCGCAGGGTGGAGGTGTAAAGAAGAAAATGGAAGAGACAGAATTTTGGCATAGGCAATGAAGAATATTTGCTTCAACTCTATAGAAAGAATAACATAAGACTAAATAAAAGTGAATGAGGTTCCTGGATGTGGAGCACCCATTAAGGGCTTCAATATTAATTTTAATGAGTACAATAAAGTAAATTCATCAAAACTAAACCAAAGCACCAGTTGCATCTTACACCGACCAAGAGAGGAAAATACGTAAATTTGAATGTTGAAAGTCAAGAGAAAAACAATCACTAACACTTCCTAATGCTGGAATCAAACTAAAATTTCATCTACAAATTTTAGAGAGAATGTTTGGTTTATATTACCAGTCATGAGTGACTATGGCCTTCCGAACCCCTCCACCATCTAACTCCTTTATTTATAGCCTCTAACCTAACTCAACTCAACTAAATGTTAAAATTGAATCACTGATTTTTTTGACAGTTACAAAATTATCTCTCTATTACAAATAATTTATTTGATAAAGAAACTAGTTTTTGCAAACCCAACCCTTTACAAATATGGACAAACATACTCCTGGGTGCCTTTCTCTTTTAATTAATAAGAGAAATTAAGTAGAAAGTCTTCAAAGTTTATACAGGTTTCATACGGTACTGATGTTGAGGTGGATAATACATAGGCTTGGGTCCCAGACTTCATCTTTTATTTATGATAGCAAAAAAAATGGTTTCTTAAAACCCATAACCACCTACGGGACCACCTCTGATGGTTTCTTGAGAAGAAAAGGGTGGCCCCGTAATAATTAATGGCCGTCGATTTTTAAATAGGCGGTTTGAGACAACTGCCTTACCGGGCACACCTTTGGATAAACCTCGTGCAACTTTCAGTGCCAGGATTATTTTAACTTGAACAAAGAATAATTGGAGCTGTCGATTTAGTTTATTAATTATCTTTCGTTGTAAAGTAGAGCAGATGCTAATGCATTACACCGGAGAGTTGATCTTTTTGCTGGACGAATTTCCCTAAGTTCCTGGAACTGAGCCTTTGTGAAACCACCTCCAGTATTTGTGCCAGATTTTACCATAAGCGTGGTTATCCACTGTAAAGCTTCCTTGTAGTCCTGATCAGTTGCAGTCGTAATGTCTGCCTAAAATACAGAGCTAATAGACCCTGTCAGTTGAAAAAGGGATGAACCAAAGCACTTGGCGCTTCTCCTCAGTCGACCCTTATACCTGCACCTATGCCTTCAGAATTTTGCTCTCAGAGATCTAGTCTTTTAAAATGGTGCCACAGTAAAATATTTGTGCTGACATTCGGCCCTTAATAAAAAATGAGTTTAGTAATTCTTCTGCCTAGCGGTCTCTATTTTTATTTCAATTATAACTAGGATCGTCTGCCTCACCATAATAAAATACCTTCAAGTCTTGTCCGAGAATGAATACAAAGTAAATTACAACAGGAGTCATCTCCCAGTTTGCAGTATGTCTTTCCAAAAACTGGCCTTTAAATAACTAGCAAAATGTCTAAAAACGCTTTGAATTTGTGGAAAATTCTCGCGTCTAAGTCAACTGGGGGCATTCTGCACAAAACCCATATCGCAAAATTTTGAAATTCGTCTTTGTTTTCTCTATATTGAGTCCGAAATTCATGATCTGGATATTTCTGCGTTTTCTGTGTATGTGATTTATGCTCCTGGTATCACCAGTCATGCTTTCCTTTTAATTTCTTTCTGTACATTGAATTCCCTTGAGAGTAGATGCAAATTTATAAGTAATCAAGCACAATGTCAGATTATGAGAATCTTCCATACTAACTCGCACCATATTGTTCATGGTCCAGATCCAAGCACCATATTGTTCATGGTCCAGATCCAAGAGGCAAAAATAAGCTATAACAAGGACCCTCCAATCAACCAAGTTTTCAGATGCAATTGGGAAACCCAGAGTGTTCTACCTTCTTCTGTTTCCACTGATTTGGCGGCATTTTCAATTGAAGAAACTCCCTCCCCACAAAAGTCTTCTGTTTTCACTGATTTGGCGGCATTCTCAATTGAAGAAACTCCCTCCCCACAAAAGTGTTATAGAGGAAATATCAACCGATTGAATAAAGAAGTCATAAGGTGAGAAGTAACATCGAAACTCAACTAACAATACGACCAACTCCAACTTATCAAACAAGACTACTCCTTTTTGTGAATTTAGAAAGTAACCAATTAAAATTGTCCCTCATGCATTTAGTTGTTCAGTCTCTTCCTTCAAGACCTTATTTTAAAACATTAGATCTATCCATAAAAGTACTTGACATCCCACAACCGAACAAAATTAATTTTTATAGACCAACAATGGAAATGCTCTATTGTAACGTGAGAAAAATTTATTTGTCAGTAAATAAAGTAGAAAAGATTTTGAAGAAAGTTTCAAATCAACTCAAGCAAGAAAAATAAAATTCTAGAGCATTGCATATTTAAAATGAGGGGTTTAAGAAGCTAATTGTTAAAGTGGGAATAGATCCAAAAAAACATGGAAGTTATCACAACCCGGTGAAAAACGCAGAATCTAAGGTGCATTCATTAATGAATAAGTTGAAAATGCCTGGGACTAAGCATACTCAAACAACTACTGAACTAGCTCAGGTTAAGAAAGAGATGGAAGTGTTGATGAGAGAGTTAGTGGACACAAACAAAGAAATTGTCATTTTGTAGGAAAAAGTGCAGAGCTTATAACAATCAATCAAAATCTATGTTTGCATTATTGTGGTCCCAAGTGAGTCAAATGACCCCTTAGAGAAGCTTACAAAAGTTATTGCAGAACTCATAATTTTTTAGGTTGAACTAAAGAAAATTCAGCACAACCTAACTCAACTAAAGGAACAACTTGATATCAAGGAAGAAGCTAAAAGTAGCAAAAGAAAACAATGATCATTTGACCACCAAGAACAAGGTAGCACAAGATGATATGAAGGAGTTAAAAAACAAATTGAAGGGAAATATGTCTCTAATTGAAGCTAGGCAAATTGTTTGGGATGATATCATTCGAGAGGTTTGTTCTATATGGGAGTATATTAATATAATTGCTCTATATAGGCTTATGATTAATGGATGTGATTTAGTGATTGATGCATGCAAGAAAAATGTACAAAAAGTAGTGAAGGCTAAAAAGATGATCAAATATTTAAATGGAAATTCTTCAACTAAACTAAGGGCATTAGATATCACAGATAGAGTTGGAATGATTATGGAAATCAATAAATGAATGAGAAAAATCTACTTCGTATTTAGGCTGAGAACATATTAAAGGAGGTTCAGAAGTCAATATCTTTGTTTTATTCCATATTTGACTAGAGGACTAGAGGTGGTCTACCTAGTTGTTGGGACCAACAAGGAAATCTACTTTCTTGGAAACTATATGAAAATGAAATAATGGATGTTTAAAGCAGAGCAAATGCAACACATGAAAATACTGCAATTCTAAAGGGAAGAACTATATTGAATTATTTGCAGAGGGGCTTCAAACTTATTTGGCTGATGGAGACATCATTTGTTGCAAAACCTGATTATACAAAGATTTCAAATTTGAAAATTGCATTCCAGAAAATGATCTAGTGTCTTCTCCCAAATGAATCACTTTGGAAGAAGTATGAAATCGTGATTGCTCTTTTTGAAGGAGAAGTTCAAATGGTGAAACCAAGCACCAATCCTCAAATTCAATGTTCCACTAGTCATCTGACTTCTCAAAAATGATGAAAATTCATTTTGAAACATTGTAAAAGACTTTTTAGTTACGGATAGTTAAGTAGTTATAGATGTTTTGACAATTCCCTTTGTAACTTATTTTGATGTAATATTTAAAAGACATGAGAACCTGTGGTGAAGGGTTTTGATTTTTGGTATTTGAGTACTTGTGTAATCATTTTGGCTTCTTTGGAGAGAATAATAAAAGTCACTAGGTTGATTCCAGTATATGTTGGTACATTGTAGTATGTGTTATTTCTCTAAGGTATGTTTTTCATTGTGAAATCGGGTGCTTAAGCGTGTTTCTCAGTGGGCATGGATTAGTGGTTCACTTGGAAGAAGGGAGGGTTTTGAATGTGGTATTGTTACCTCACCTTAAATGGGGAGTTAATCCTCAATATTAGTCCTGTGGGATCTCCCCTAATGACTTATAGCTTTAGGAAAGGCGGTACTTGGAAAACCTTGATTTTGGTAGCACGGTCTCGAGACTCCTCCCATCATTGAAACTTTGTAAAGAGAAGGGGACCTTTACTAAAGCAATAGTGGGTCATTGTCACATTGTTGTCACTTACTCTAGTAGTTGTCCCTTAGGTTTTCCCTTCCTTAGGGCCTTGCTAGATTGTGTGGTAACATGAAACATTTCGTCGATATGGTGGGCAACATTCCATTGTTTACCCTAGGAGGATGCCATTTATCCTATCATGTTCCAACCATCTTCCAGCCAATTTTACAATTATAATGTAAAACATTTTTCATTGGATAAATACAGAAAACAAGGGTATGTTTCCTCTACTCTATGTTGCAAGAAATGAAAATTGACATATAAACATAACAATATCCAACTAACTTATTGCAAGTCAACTATTGATACCTTGTTCTCTATCTAGATAAAAAATTTGGTCCACTTTTTTTTTGTAACATGTCGTTTTCCAAGTTTTTTGGATGACGACCATATTTTTCCTCCTGTCAAACCATGGCACGTGGACTAGTTAAACTAATTAATATCCAATCATTTACTTTTTTCTAGGAAATAAAAAAATAGCATTTCACATATTAAATATACTTACAAAGGTATAAATCAAGGCTTGTAGACCTTTCTGGCCACTGTGATGCATGGAACTTCGTTTTGCAAGCCTATCCTTGGAGGCATTATCTTGAAACATATACTAATTGAATTTAACTATGCATAAATAAAATATAAAAAATGTTTAAGAAATTTGATATAATATTATGAGAAAATTCAAATACCTAGATACTCTCGTCATTGCACTTCCTTTGTTCATCCAACTTCTCATACGTTTTTACAAGTTCTTTCCATACTTTTATACTTACATCAATTGGCCTTCTTTTGAGTTTTTTCTCAAGTGTGAGTTTTTTTTATTTGTTTGATTGCACCTAAATATCTTGCAGTTCTAAGACATTTGTACTTTAACCTTTTTTACGGACCAACCTATGCCAACTTTAGTCTCTGTGTCATGAATTATTGCTTTATGTAGGTGAAATGGTACCTTTGAGAATGGAAAATGGAGATGGTCTTTGAACCATTGAAGTAATGATTCCTTCATCCTATTCACAAAAAAAATTCCCATCATATGATCTATAGATTATGCTTAAAACCACGTCATACTCTATCCTTGTATCATAGCTACCAATGAAAGATTCAGAATGTGGCATGGTGGAAGAGATTTGTGTCCCGGGAGTGGATTGGGCATTGGAAGTCTCTCCTTCATGTTCCAAATTCTTAGTGATTATGCTGAATGATTTCCTCATTGATCTTTTGCTTGACCCAGGAGTGGTTGGGGAATCAATCCATTCCCTTTGAGCTGATTGATGTGCCTGAAATGTTTCAGTGGTTTTAGTTGATCATTTTTCTACGTATCTAGCAAGCATTTTCAAGTCCACATCGTCAAGTTTGTTAACTTCATCCATCCCCAATATTGAAGCCAGGGACTCTTTCTCCTGGTCAGACTCATGTCCCTACATATATAAATACACATCCAACCATCACATACACACAATCTACCTAAATTTTTAGCAAACCTTTATGATAATCAAACCATTTGTCACCAATACATGAATAAATATCCCACAATTTAACCCTATATCCACTTTATGTTCATGGAACCAACAATGCCTTACTCTATAGATCCATTTTTTGGACCAGAAAGGGAGAAAAATAAAAAAACTCGTGTAAACTCAATCTGAATCCTTAAAATCCTTTAAAATCCACATAATGGGTAGACTTCAAATCTCCCTAATCAACACCTAAGCAGGGGTAAAGGAGCCTATTATTTTATTTCTAGGTCCATTCTTATCAACACTGGAAAAAAATCTCAGAGGCAAAAGAGTCTGAATTTTTTTTTTAGTTCAATAGTTGGTGGGTATTTAATTTCCAAGTTTTTACCCACGAGAATTTTAAAATTTTGATTTTCCCATCATCAACTTTAGAGTCAACTTGGGTCAAATAATGTGATCATGTTGAGGCATAAAAGTCAGTGAGAATTGTGCCTAGTCTAGTGCCATCAATTAATTTTTTTTCCATCAAAAATTAGACATAAAAATGTTACAAGAGTATAACATTATTCTCAAATCAAATCAAAGAGTAATATAATACATTCAATAGAATAACCATAATTTCAATAATCCATTACATTCACTATAGAGTAATTTAATTAGCTCTAAAATGATTGCATAAACTAAGTTATAAATGAGGAACGAAACAAAATTGATAGACACACTACTGATAAAGTGTGTTACATGAGAAAAAAAATGTTAATCTTAATTAATATTTATGTTGTAAGGACAAATTATACTCTATTCAAAATACAGTCTATCAATAATTCTACCCCTACACTTATTGTGCACCAGATTTTATGAAGGAACGAAATGAAACACAGATATAAACAAAAACACAGAGATACATTGAAAACAAAACTTTAATTCATTAATAACAAAAAGCTTAAAATTGTTTACATGGAGAATGGAAATAAATTAGCTCAGGCAACGATAGCTTATCTCTGAGAAAAGATGTGGAGGCTACATTTCCTCTAAATTGTGTTACAATGAGGCTCAAAGGAATAATTATTATTGAGAAATAGTGGAAAACCCTAAACATCCAAAAACCTAACCCTAGGAGATGAATCGCCTAAAGTCCATGGGGCCCGTTAGGGTAAATTGGTACATCAAATTTTTGGGGTTGTAAGTTTGACATATGATCTTTGTTTGACTTATATGATACCTCATTAGAAATCTCTATGCAAGGACTACAACTTTAGACTCCAAACCCATGCCGAAAGGCCTTAAAATAGCTCTGAAAGTTCAGGACCCCAAAAACTGCCAAAAATAGTAAAGTGTGCTACAATTAAGGAAATTGAAAGAAACAATGGTGGGGGAACAAGTGGAATAGGAGGGTGGCCACCAATATCCAATTGGATCAGTCCTCCCCCCTTAGGAAGCAACAGTCCACATTGTGTTGACTACCTCCAAGAGATGGAGAAACTTTTGCAGAACTTGGTCCCTAATGAGCCACTTGCCTTGATGTCAGAGTTGACTAGCTTTGACAACTCGATACAGTTGAATCTTATGTTGGAAAGTGTTCTTAATATGTGTGTCCATGATCTGATTAGTTGTGGTTTGTTTGATGCGGTATGGGTTTAGAAATGTTGGTGTTAGTTGCTCTGTAATGTTTTATGTGTCCGGTAGTGGTGGAAACTATAGTCGAAGGCAATCCATATTGAACACTGGGTTGCAGGGCAAGGAATGGGAGAATGTTGAGCTCAAAATCATTGTCTCCTATAGCCTTGGTGATGGTGTAATTCCATGTCAGAGTGGTATAATCTTCTGATGGGCTTTGGTAAGGCATTCTTTCTACAAATGAAACTAAACTTTGTCACCCACCTGAAACTTGTGTGGCACCCGATGTTTATCATGTCGTTTCTTCTACTTAGCGTTGGACTTATCCAAGATATCATGCACCTACTGGAAGATGTGTTGGATGTGTTCAATAAACTGGGTTGCCCTATCAGCCTCAAACTGTACATGTGTGGATGATGTATCTGTAGATACATGTGGCATGGCAGCACCAATTGCAAACAATGTTTGAAAACCCAGACCCACTTGAATGGGACTACGACTAGGAAAACAATGGAGAGATCTGTTATAGCTATTTTTCACATAAGGAAGGCTCTCATCCAAAGTTCGTGGATGCTTTGAGTTGTACATGCGTAGTATGTGAACTATCATCTTGTTGACTACCTTGGTCTGGTCATTAGTCTAGGGAAGGAATGTAGTCGACTTGGTGAGCTTAATGTCCAATAATGTCCATAGGTTTGACCAAAATGTACTTAGGAACCTGCTATCCTGATATGATATGTCTATGAGATTTGAAAAGCTACCCATACACATTCAAAGAATAGTTTGGAAGTGTATTATGCTGTGATACTCTTCTTGCAAGCCGCCAATATAGCCATCTTAGAAAATATGTCCATGACCACAAATACATAGTCATTACAATGCTTGGTAGGAGGGAGGCACGAAAAATAGTCTATGGATATGGATTCCTAGGGTTGGTTGGGAGTGGGCAAAGGAGTGTACAGGCCTTACTTCTTAATGTTTGGCTTGGCGATGGCACATGCAGTGTAGGATCTGATGTATTTTCCAATGTCTTGTCAATTTTTTGGCCAATAAAAATACTTTTGTAGTATGGCCACAGTTTTCTCTACACCAAAGTGTCTAATGACCTGACTATAGTGTGCCTCCCAAATAAGATTGGCACACTCACTTGAAGGAACACAAAGGTGTCCAAGGTGGCATAATGATGTATCCTAGAGGTGGAAATCTACAACTTGCTTTCCATCCACTAGCATCTAGTATGTGGTGGTGAACTTTGGATCATTTTTGTACAATTGCAGCCATCGGGAGGTCTCATGGATGCAAAAGTTGAGAATAGTATTCATTGCTACAACTAGGGGCCGACTGTGGAAATTTTCAACATGATTGGTGCTTCCCTTCTTGTATTTAATGTTCAAGTGGAATTATTGCAGATATGTAGAGAATTTTTCATGTCAATCATTTTGCAACTTCCCTTGTGTCAGGATAAACTGAAGAGGTCAGTGATCTGAATGGATGACCATCTTCTTCCCCATAATGTAATATTTTCATTTTTGGCATGCCTGCATGACGGAATACACCACTTTATTATAGGTGGGGTATTTCCAAATTGTATCGGAAAGTGTCACACTATGATAGGCCACCAGATGCCCCTGTTGGGTGAGAAATGCACCAATGGCATAGTCAAAGGTGTTTGCCTCAATTTCAAATGGTTCTTGCAGGTCTGTCAATGTGAGTATAGGTGTAGAGTGGAGGCAATGCTTCAATTGAACAAATTCCTTCTATTGGTACTCAGACCAAAAAAACTTTTCTTTCACTCTACCCTTGGTAACTTGACTCAGAGGCCAAGTGATATGAGAGAATCCCAACATGAACCTTCGATAAAATTTGGTAAGGCCCAAAAATTTGCGAAGCTATCTTAGAGTGTTCAGAGCTGAACAATCCCAAATAACTTGGATCTTAGATGGATCCACATGCATGTCTTGCTCATCAATGATGTAGCCTAGGTATTGGCCATGTCTCATGCCAAATGTGCATTTCTCCAAGTTGGCACATAGTTTGTGTTGTCGCATGGTTTGAAGAACTTGTTGAATGTGTTCTAGGTGCTCTTCCCAACTCTTGTTGAAGATGAGGATATCGTATAGATATATATCCATGAATGATTTGGTGAAGGGATTCAAGATGCCATCCATCAACCTCATAAAAGTTGTAGGGGCATTTTTCAACCCAAAAGGCATAACCAACCTCTTGAAAAGGCCCTATTTGTATTTGAAGGCATTCTTCCATACATCTATGGGTTCTATTGGCACCTGATGATAGCCAGACTTCAAGTAGATCTTGCTAAAATAATTTTCCTCCTTGAACTGGTGAAGAAGGTCATCAATCTGTGGGATTGGATACCTGTTCCCAACAATGATTTTTCTTAGTGCCCAATAATCAATGTAGAGTCTTCAGGTTCCATCTTTCTTCTACACAATTACAATCGAGTACCCACAGGGTAAGGAACTGGGTCAGATGTGCCCTTTTTGTAGTAACTCCTGGATCTACTGCTTGATTTCTTCATTTTCTAGAATGGAGTGGTGGTATATTGTCCCATTGGATAGAGTTTCTCCAGGGGTCTGATCAATTTAGTGCTTGACCCAACAGTGCAAAGGTACCCCTGTGGGTGAAGAGAATATGCCCTTGTATTCTTCCACATCCGTATCCACCTACTTATGTTGAGTGGGGGAACCCTTCCTAGGGGATATGGATGTGGCCACTATCTTCCTCTTACTTTGAGAGTGAATTAGAAAGAAAGAAAAAAATTTCCCGGTCTAGGAGATGATCTTTTTGCATTTCTTAGTAGAGAACAAATAGATGGCAGTAGGTGGTGCTACCTCCAGTATCTTGTATAAATTATTGTCTAAAGTAATAATAACAGTGCAAGGCCTGGAATCATACACAACATGGTTCTTCCACAAGTATGGTTGGCCTAATAACACATCACAAACTTCAAGAGGAGAACCATCACATAGTACCTCATCCGTGAAATTCTTGATGTTGTAGTGAAGGCAAAACTGTTAGCTAACGTGGAGATCTCATCCTTGGTGAAGCCACCTTATGGTGTACGACTCCTGGTGTGGTGTCATCAGTTGGCCCAGCCACTTCATAACCTTTGTCAAAATGAGTTTCTTTTGTCTCTCGATGTTGACAATGAACTGCATCGGAGAACCCTTCACCCACATATGTGAGTGGAAGAGACTCTCCCCCTCCTCTAGATCTCTGGGCTCAATATTATGTATCTTTGTGGTGGCAACAATGGCACTGGGTTTTGCATCAATAGTCTATTTCCCCTCGTTGTTCCCCTTATCGAGATCTATCTCAGAATTAGATCATGCATCAAACTCTAAAGTTTTCATCTCAGCCACCAATGACTTCTTGGCATCACACTCATTTGTGTTGTGAGTGGGCCTCTTATGGAATTCACACTACTTTCTTATGTCCTTCTTTGTCTTTGTGGTGCCATTCTTTTCTTGTGGATTTTATGGGTTTTCCTGAGTTGCTCCACCTTAGATTTGTCCTCTGTTCTATGGTTTGGGGGCACTCTTGCCCTATTCATAGGTCCAAAGTCACGCTTCTTTTGTTTAATTTTTTATTCAACCTTGGCAACATAACAGTATGTTTCACCAAGTGAGGAGATTTTCGAGAACTCCATTTCTTCTTGAATGTATTTGTGCAAACAATCTTGATACTTGAGCATCAAATGTCACTCAGAGTCTTTTGATACCCAACTTTGTGCATAGAGTATGAAAAATATTTTTGAACCCATGCACATCTTGGTCCCTTTGTTGCCATATTGTGGTCCACTGTATGTACTTGTCCTCATAGCTCCCCATGAGGTAATATTGTTCCTTGATAGTGTCTTGGAAAGAGTTCCAAGAGGGAGTGGTGGTAAACAAAGAGGTTTCCATGACCCTTCTCTCATAGTAAGTTCCCACGAGTCCTTGACATGGGGGGCAATCTTAAGCAATGCAAAAGTAATCTTACCCCTATCGGAGAATGCATGCATGTGACAACTGTTATTTTCAGATAACTGTGTATTCACTCATGGATAGTTGATGCATGTTAGTTCTGTTAGAGACCCAGTTGAGATCAGAGAAGGGATAGTGTAATATCAATGGATGAATATTTTTCCTATAAAGGAAGCTCATCCATGATGAGGATTTATCTCCTTCAAGTTTGTGGAGTTATTTCAGAGGTCAATGCTGTGTGTGAGGTGAGAATCACACAGGTTGCAGCTGGAGGACCTAGGAAAAACTGTGCATAGAAATAGGAGGCTTGGAGGGCAGAGGAGAAGGTTTGTGAGAAGCCTTTGACTGTTTATGAGCAGCAGAGGGATTGTACTGAGAGATGGATAGCTTTCGAGCTAAGGCTTTGTGTAATCCAGATTATATTTCCACTTGTATGATAATACAGAGATGGGGTTTTAGGCAGGTGCTTTCCCCGGGTAAATTCTTCTATGTTATGTGTGATTGATTCCTTCTGATCAGTTATATGTGTTATTATTGATGTTTCTCATGGTTGATTAAGCTTCCGCTAAATTTTTTGTAGAAGTAGATCAAGTGTTTTGCTTTAGTACATTGCATTACCAGGGTGATCTACAATTGGGAAATTTCTACATGGTATTAGAACTAACTAATTTGTAGAAAAAGTTCTACATGGTATCAGAGCTAGCTGATTTGTAGAAAATTTCTACAAAATTCTACATGGTATCGAAGCATAGGTTATCAAGGAAGAACAACATACTGAGAGGAGATTTCAAAGTTTTGAGTTTTGGGCCGAGAGTTTGCAGAGAAGATCTGAAAATTTCTGTACAAAATTTTCAGAAACAAATATCATATTTGGATTCCTTGCATAAAAACACCAAAAAAAAAAAAAATTGGTTGAATCAGAGTTTGGATGAGGGAGATATTGCTAATTTAAAATTAGCGCTTTTTCTAGAAAATTTCATGACGGTGGGAAAGTGGAAATAGATTCGTGTGCTAGCCAAGAACTATGCACTTGAGGTACAAGATGCATGCAAAGCCTTAAGGAGCAAGGCAAAGGTTAGATACTTGGTTGTTGAGAGGGAGAGTAAATTACCTCTCAACATGCAGAGCCAGAAAAAGTCTTAGACAATTGTGGAGGAGCCACGGTTGGTGTAGCAGCTTCAGGAGGTTGTGGAGCAGCCACAACAGGGGAAGCTGAGAGGAGATCGAGTAGAGACATCTACTCATGTAGAGACCTCTAGTAGGGGGAAACTTCGAGCCAGGTGGGCAGAGGGATCACATGCAGCCATACCTCTAGGTAGGAGGTGGGGCGATGTAGAGTGATCGTCCCAAGGAGGAGAAGCAGGATCCTTCAGGTACCCAACCTCTTGGATAATACCTTACTTCGGGAGCCCCGATGTGGAGTAGCAGGAACTGACTGATTAGGTAGAGACAAATTCGGATGGAGCAACAAAGAGAGCTACTATGCAGGGAATCCCAGGACAACGCATAGCATGCAAGCTATAGCAATGCGAGAGGCACAAGTGTGTTGAACAGTGCTAGGTGGCACAGAGAGGTGTGTAATGGTGCAATATGCATGGAGATGTTGCAGTAGCGCAAATGTCAGATAGGGAGCACTTGTCAATAGCAAGCAGAGATTCAACACCAGAGTATGTTTCTAGCCCAACAAAGCAGTCAGTTAGGAGTGCTTTTGTTCCAAGAGTTGTTGGAGCAAGCGGCCCTGGTGGATGTGTTGCATGCAAAACATTCCAGAGTTATAGGATCGAGTTTGAGAGGAAGCCTTTCTTGTTGAGAGGGAGTGTTCAAAAGTGTGCAACAAGAAATGTAAATTTAGAAATTGCTAAAAATAGCACTTCTAAAAATCGCAGTTTGGCCAATGAGCATTTTGGCCACCTTGGTGGAGAGGTGAAACTACTAAAAATAACATCTTCTAAAAATAACATTTCTGGGTCCCTTCCTATTTATAGCAGTCCCTGGTCTATCTATAGGAAGTAAAATCGAGTTTGGTCTTAACAACAGTTTGGAATATTAATTAATTAATTCTCCATGAGTCAATTAGTTAAGGAAAAGCAAACTTGAAGTCTTTGTGAGAACATGCAATTATTTCTCCACTAATTAGGGAATGTGTCCTTGATTTGCTCCATTGATTGAGGAATTAAGGATGAGTTCTATATTGAGAGGATCAGTTAACTTAGTTTAACTTAGTCAAGTTCAGTTAGATTAATTTAACAAGTTGTTAAATTAATAAGATATAGTTTGTTGATGCTTGCATGCATGTGACAACTGTTATTTTCAAGTAACTATGTATTCACTCATGGATAACTGATGCATGTTAGTTCTGTCAGAGACCTAGTTGAGATCAGAAAAGGGACAATGTACTATCAGTTGGATGAATATTTTACCTATAAAGGAGGCTCATCCATGATGAGGATTTATCTCCTTTAGGTTTGTACAGTTACTTCAGAGATCAGTGTTGTGTGTGAGGTGAGAATCACGTAGGTTACAGCTGGAGGACCCAATAAAAACTGTACATAGAAATAGGAGGCTTGGAGGGCAGAGGAGAAGGTTTGTGAGAAGCCTTTGACTGTCTATGAGCAGCAGAGGGATTGTACTGAGAGTTGGATAGCTTCCGAGCTAAGGCTTTGTGTAATCTGGACTATATTTCCACTTGTATGATAATACAAAGATGGGGTTTTAGGCAAGTGCTTTCCTCAGGTAAATCTCTTCTGTGTTATGTGTGATTGATTCCTTCTTATCAGTTATAATGTGTTCTTATTGATGTTGCTCATGGTTGATTAAGCTTTCGCTAAATTTTTTGTAGAAGTAGATCAAGTGTTTTGCTTTAGTACATTACATTACCAGGTTGATCTACAGGTGGGAAATTTCTACATGGTATTAGAGCTAACTGATTTGTAGAAATAGTTCTACATGGTATCAGAGCTAGCTGATTTGTAGAAAAATTCTACAAAATTCTACATTTTATACTATTTTCCACCTCACTATACACCTTGTTTTTCAATTTGGGCTAAAAAGGTGACTGTTGAGCAAAAGCACCTAAGGGTTGTCTTGTATTCATGAGATGTCCCCTTAGTTTAATAAAAATGCAAGCCAAACCTTGATATGAAAATGATTATTGTAATGGCTTTTGGAATGAGATAGGTACACATATTGGGAAAGAACATTCCTCTGTTGATATTGCAAAGATAGATAAGATTTGAATTTGGAATCTAACTTATTATTCCTCAACTATGTCAGTTGCAGGATAGGTGGAATTCACTGGAGACCCAAATAAACCCAACATTTTAGAAATTGACTCCTCAATCATAATAACTAAAACCCTAGAATCCTTTGCACACAATACAACCCTAACATCTAGTGAATAATTACTGGAATGCATGAATGGATCATTCAAACCAGAAATCTCAACAGAATGTTCATCGAAAAAGATGTTGATGAAAAGAAATAGAAATGTCTAATATTCACTCAATTCACTCCTACTGGAATTAAAAGAGTTGTTAATTGTGATTCCCATCAACAACATCAAGCATTTACAGATCATAACTCCATACCACAAAATAATGTCATGAATTTACCTCAAGCAACATGCAATAACGCATTTGCTGACCAGAATTCAACAAATGTTGAAACTCAATGTCCACTATGCAAGCAAATTATGGCAAACAAAAATGTTGTTGAGCAACTAAGGCAGAGTTTATCTCCAATATTAGTTGAAGGGAATGAAATTGTAGTCCTACCCAGTGGACAACAATTTCAACGGGCATCCAATGAGAATGTAGATGCAACTACAAGTCATGAAATGTTGGAAAGAACTAGTACCTTTCATGATCAAATGGATAGAAATGCACCAACAGAAAATCCAAATTCTATAAATGAAGGTTGTTCAACGTATCAAACTACATGTTATACTATAAGGTCACCAAGAAACCACTTGAGGACATACTTACTAAGTCTTAAGAAGCACTCAGAATGGTTTAACCAGAGAGTAGATGAGGGGAAGAAGAAATTTAAGGAAATTGGTAGATGGTTCTCTAGGAAGTCACTTCAATATGTAGAAGAAAATGACATTATTGCTGGAAATTGGCACTTCATGAGAAAAAACTATAATAAAGAGTCAAAATTTGAGGATGTTATTGAACACCTAGATGGAGTACTTGAAAAAATCATTCAATTGTTCTGAAAGATATTTGTGAGGATTTTATGCCTAGAAATATGGCTTCAGTATTTATTGAATCAAGCATGACCTATAAGGATTTGGAATGTGTTATGAAACCAGCTCACAAAAAGATAGAAAAGATAGTTGAACGCCTTAGAATTCAGCCTCTTCAAGGGGGA
>APFE030283126.1:129037-159319 GCA_000404065.3 Pinus taeda | reverse complement strand
TTGGAGGAACACTTCCTGGAATCAGATGAATAGCATGATCATGATCACACATAGGTGGGAGACCTTTGGGAGTCTCAAATACCTTAGAATGATTGTCCAGGACTTTTTGGAGATCTGGAGAAATAGATGATTCTGATGTGGAGACATCTAGCAAGCATAATTGTGCAATTACACCTCTTTGCTCCTTTTTTAGAAGCTTTGTCATACCATTAGAGCTTATTACCTTTCCTGGTTTCCTTGCAATACCCCTTAATTCAACTTCCTTTCCATCCGTAGAAAATTTCATGAAAAGTCCTTGAAAATTAAAAGCTATTGTACCCAGGTATTGTATCCATTGGACTCCTAGTACAACACCAACACCTCCCATTGGAATGGAAAGCATTGGGCTAGTCAATACATATTCTCCCATGGATAGCTTGATATTATGGCACTTTCCAAAGCAATTTATCATTCCTCCATTTGCAACCATCGCTTGACACTCTGTTGCTGGATATAGGAATAAATTCAATTCTTTTTCTATCTTACAATGAATAAAATTGTGGGTACTTCCTGAATCAATCAACACTCTTACCTTTTTCTTCTTGATTTGTCCTTCTATCTTGATGGTTTGAGGAGTGGTAATTCCAACCAATGCATTACAAGATATGATCGGATTCATTTCTTCTTTATCTAGGCTTTTTTCTTGGGGTATATTCTCTTCTTTTGACCATTCTTGCTCCTTTTCTTCTTCCTCTTCACAATCTATGTAGAATAATTTCTTCTCAGTACACTTATGACCTTTAGTGTATTTGCTATCACAAGTGTAACAAAGCCCTTTTGCTATTTTTTCTTCCAATTGTTGTGGTGTCAACCTTATAGGTTGTGGAAGACTAGGGGCAACAACACTTCCATCTTTATAGTTGTGAATGGTATGCTTCCTGGTTGCCATAATTTTTCTTTCCATTTTTCTTGCTAACCTGAATGCCTTCTCTAATGAATCAGGTTCCTAAAAGTGAACATTTCTTTTGTTCTCATCATGAGATTCCTTTACTACCCTTTCACCATTAGTAAGCATTTCTTGTAGAAACTTTGTCAAATCTATCTTCAAATCTTCCATGCCTGTCTTCAAATCTTCCATGCCTTTTTTCACTTTGTAGGAGCTTGATATTGAATCTGATGTGTCTCTGTAATTTTAGATCATCCAGTTCTGAAATTGCAATCTGTGGTAACCTTCTATGTCCTCTTTCTAATGCCACCAGTCTGTTCCAAATTGGATTCTCCAAGGAAGTGTTATGCCAAATCTCCCACAGTGACCTGATTATAGACTAGTTCAGTAGAGTGAACTTGTACAACGTGCCACAAGTCACTGTTTTGACCTTTGGCTGTGAAAAATATATGCAAGAAACTACAGTCCATCCTCTTTCTACACCTTCTTATGGAATTTCAATCTGATGCTCAAAGAGAAAGTTATGATGATTTTCCCCAGGTCACCTGTTTGGAATGTAATTCAGGAGTCTATTTGGAGCAACAAAACCCTAGAATCCAAATATCTGATACCAAATGTTATGAAACCAACTTACAAAAAGTTAGAAAAGATAGTTGAACGCCTTAGAATTCAGCCTCTTCGAGGAGGCAACCCCATTTACATTACACAAATGAAAAATTCTTGGATGATTCAAATAACAAAACCTCCTTTCTATATATAGGAGTCTAAGGACTTACAATATAACCCAACCGACCTAACAATAATAATATAAAGCCACAAAAATAACAATAGAGGGATTCTATGGGGCACAGTAATGACAATATGGGGACAATAGGGGCACAACAATATTAATAAGGGATACAACTACAATAGTAATGGGGTAATCACTAGTATTATAGGGACCTAACAGAATGTTTGAAATGGATTGACTATCATGGTGTGTTCAAGGGAGCTAATTGTACTTTAGTTTCAAATGAAATGAAAAAATGGAGCAAAGAAGTCAAGGATATTTATTTGGGTTGGGAAAGAACCAATGGTTTAACATATGGAGTTAAATTTAAGCAATTAAATTCATATGCTTTCTTCATGGACAAAAAAAAATAAAGTATAAATCTATAAAAAGAGACTCCAAATCTGTAAATTTTTCGAATTTGCAATTATTTTACATGCTCTTTGACATGGTAAATGTTCTTGATTTTAGTAATTGTACCAGGTCAGTATGATCAGATCGATGATACACATCAAAATGGGGTGGTTGTTGTTGCAGTGACAAAACATAGTGAAACACAAGAAGTGTGTGGAGGAATTATTCTTCATATGTTGATGATGAAGTCAATCGCTCATAATCAAATCGATGTTCTCACTCATAATCAAATGGATGTTCCATCTATCTAAGAATGTAACTAGCATCAGTCTTCATAATTATATTTAAAATGTATTTTTCAAAAGAAAGAAAAAAAATTATTATTAAATAAATTGACTTATTAAAGCATGGGTTTCATGCTTAACTCAATTGTTTTTAGGTCAAAGTCTCCATTGAAGACTTCTAGGTTTTATGTCAAGTGTCCTTTTCCATGTCTTAATGTAAAGAACCCTTATTGGGAATTATTTGTCAAGAAAGAACATTTATTTTATTGTGAAATGGGTCAATTAGGCCTACTCCACCAAGTCGGCCTCAATAAAGGAAAAGTTAGCCTCAACAAGGGAATTCGACCTCACAAACTCACTATATATTGGTGAAAATCAAATCATTTGGAAGCACATCTCACACAAGTTCGAATTGTAGTAGCTGGAGCAAAAAAAGTGTGAAGTTCAAGAAGGAAGTTGGAATCAAATTTTTTGGGTCTCTCTCTCTCGCTCTCTCATATGGAACGAAATTCTGAAGCTACATCGAAGCTAGTAAACTGCATCGAAGTTGTGAAGATGCATTGAAGTTCTGAAGTTGCATCAAGGTCGAAGGTGTGAATCTGTATCAAAGTTGCATCAAGATTGAAGGTGTACTACTAAAGTTGCTAGATCGAAACTGCAATCCTAAAGTTGGGTCCAAGTTCTGAAGTTGGGGGTCGAAATTCTGGGTTGAATCTGCATTTGAGAAGCTAGAACTTGGTAAGTTTGGAAGAGATAATATATCAGAAGGAAGAGATGAATTGGTGGAGGAAGGTATTTTGGTCTAGGGTATTAGTCTACCTAAATTTGAATCTACTAAAGGAAGAGCTATGACTGTGTTTTCGCCTATAAAGGGGTTTTAGCCCTGGCTGAGTGCCTACATTTGGTGTCCATGATCTTCATGTTTTTGCTTTGATGATTGCTTAATGAAAGGAAGATAAAGGAATAACATAAAGAAGCTAATAAGAACATAATTATATCACAAGTAATTATCAACATAAGAAATATTTCTGCCTTTTTTATTTTCTAACACCATCCTTGATAAATGGTGTAGGGAAGAGTGGGGGAAACCAAGAAATTCCAAGGGAAGTATTTGAAATCGAAAGGAAGGAAGTTGAAAATCTTGTACAACTTGGTGCTAATAAAAGAAGTATGAGACCAACAAAAAAGAAAAGGTCCTAGATGATCAGAATGCAACATTGTATGCAGAATGGTGAAAGATATGAACTTGCCTGGAAAGAGATAAATTCCAATGTATATATTCTCTCCAAGAAGCTAATTGGTTCGGATAGATTGATATGTTCAGATGATGTATCGACCAAGTGTAAATTTGTATCTTCTGATTATAAAATTATGTTCTTTTTTTTTCCTCGGGAAAAACAATGGAAACATGAATTTTATTTTCATATAAGTTAGAACTAGTATAGAAACATTATTTCTCTCTAATTTTACTGTATAATTTCTTTTGATTCTATGAATAAAAAAGAGCCATATGTTTCTTTTTGAAATACAAGAAATTAATTACATAAAATATGCATTGTTTGTATAAACAAAAACATTATTGGAAAAAAATTATATTATAAATTGAAATGTATTTACAGTAATAACATATACAAGGATTGTTCTTATGAAATTCTAGGCTGCTTGGGAGGTTTTTGCAAGCTCTCCTCTTCACTAGAATCTAAAGAAATACAATCTCTCTTTCCTTTTGTAGAAGCCTCTGGTTCTTTGGAAGTTGCAACACCTTCTTGTAATTTATCTGCCAACTCCTTCACTCTATTTTTATATTGTATCAAGTTGCTTTGCAATTTATTTATTTTTCAGTAGTGTGCTTCTTCAAAAACTCCAGATGCTTCTTGTAATTTTCAGAGTATTCCTTTACCTTTTCTTGAACAGTACCCTTCGATTGTCTTAGCTTACATTTAACTTGCGCAATTCAACCATAAAATCTCGTTGAAATGAAATCTGCAAAATTGGAAGTGCGAGAAGTATGGACTTATTCTGCAAAGCGTGAATTTGGGATTTCAAATCTTGTATCTCACTTTGGTATCCCAAATGATATGTTTCTTGTTTCTCCAATAATTTTCTTTTAAGCTCCTTGATCTTCTCTTCCTTCTCAATTAGTTTGTTCTTGAGTGATTCCTTTATTTCTTATGTGTCAAACACATCATCTCCAACATCCATTGTTGCACCAACTTTAAACAAAGAGATCTCTCACTCTCGCAAGGCCCAATCATACTTAAGGAAGGTATCCGTGTGTTTCTTATTTTTAGTATCTACTGCTTGAATAGCTTGATTCAAGCTATTCTCTTGTGTTCTTAATGAGTGCTCAAACTCTAACAAAGCCTTAAATTTCTTACTATCTTTCAATGCTTCATCTGTCTTTTCAATCTCACTCTTCATCATTTAACCCTTTCTTCATAATTATTTTTATCTCCTCCCTGTGTGTAATAACCAGTTCACTGATTTTCTTTTGAAACCCAACTTTTAAAGTATGAATATATTGTTCTTTCTCCTTCACTTCTTGCATAAGTTTTACTGCATGTGGAATGTGAATCTATAGAGGCAGTATGTTAAGAACCTTACGCATGTTTTTAAGCTCATTTTTAAGCTCCAATAACTTGGCTGCATATTTATTCTTTTCAACTTTATACTTTTCTTTTAAATCATTAAGTTCCTTAATTCGATCATGTATAGGTTTAAACTATTTAGCTTTCAACTCTTCAATATATCTTTTGTACTTGTCTCTAGATACCTTTTCGCTTTGTTCATTGTCCATTAGACATTTATAAAAGCTTGCAACTTCCTACTTCAGATGAAGAAATTGTTGATCCTTATTCAAGCATATTTCATAGCTCTTTTTTGAGGAATCAAGGTGAACCTATGGAGAAGATAATGACTCTTTGGACTTCTATAAATCTACAACTTATTGAGTGAGTTTCATAATCTGCTTACCCTTAGTCATGCACAATAAACAACTCTTTATAGAAGAATCATCTTGACCCTCTAAAGAAGCAAAAATATCATCATCAATAGATTCTTCATCAGTGTTGACAAATCCCTACACCATATATGCATCTTGGCATGTGTTTAAGCTTGCCAAAACTGTAGTAATAACAATTTCATCAAGGTTCTCTCGATTGATGTCAGTTCCCTCACTTTACATATTTTCCTACAAAAAGCCTTTATGTAATTGTGAAGTGGTAGCAAGAGCAACCCATTCCACATTATTCTCTAGAAAATGTTAAGGTATTTTTTCATTATCTTCCTACACTTTACACCTCCTATTATATGTTTGTTTAGGACTACTTGATCACACTGCGTTGGGTCGATAAAAGTAAATAACTTTTGCAATGTGCCCGGGTGGCTCAACTTGACCCTCTTAAGTTTACTTTCTTGCAATGTATGCTACAATTTCTCAGCCAATAAAAAAGGTATATCTATGGCCAAGTCTTCAACCCAATGTATCACTAGCTTCATTCATTCACTAGAAATATGTTTCTTGTGGTGATTCATAATGGTCCTAAGGAAAATATAAATCAAGGTCGTGTATAATCCTGGGGGAACATCTTCCATTTTTAAACCATTTCTAAGAACAACTATTTTTTTCCATAGATTTTGTTGGTCATCTCAACCTTTTCTACCTTGGGGGTTTTCAAGTGGTCCAAAATTACTCCTCCCCTACTTGGTATTTTAGTTTCTTTGGAAACCAAATCAAGGTCTAGATAAACCTTATTCCCAAAAATTACCAATTCCTTTGACTCACAATCATAATTAAAAATAATTGCATCTATCTCTTCAGTTTTGAAATTAAATTCTCCAAAAATAAATTGATGCACTCCTGCTCTTATGAGTATATCGAGAATACCTTATGGCCACTAGATTCTATCATTCCATTCACCAGCACTCTCTTGGAAATTTTTCATTGAGAATCTCTCAACTTGGAAACCCTGTTTATCAGTTGATGGCATGAAAGAGCAGGCCCCTATTTTCATGGTCGGTGATGTCTTTTAATTAGAGTTGAACGTACACTGAGGATGGAAGTTGAGGGTGTAGGTTGAGGATGCAAACTAAGGATGCATGTGGAGGATGCATGTTTAGGATGCATGCGGGGGATGCACGCGGATGATGGAAGTTCAGGATGCACATCAAGGATGTCAACAAACTATGTTTTTAGACATTTATATGAATAATAAACTTTATAGTATAAAATTTATATATAATAAACTCCATGTTTTAACTTTTATATAATAAGCTTTATAATTAGCATTCAATCTATGAAGAGTGCACTTTTAACAATATTTACTATGCATGACATTTGGTGTAAAATGCAAGCCATAAGCATGCAGATGCACATAGATACTGCATTATCATATTTGAATGAATGATTTATTAACACTTGTGCACAATTTGTAAGTCTCTCGGTCAAAATTCAAAACTAATGACTTAAGTTCTTGAATTCTTCTGTCAAGAACATAGTGCAAATGTACAAAATTAGGCTTAGAAAAATACATGTCGAAGACTGTACAGATGTCATTAAAAGGAAATATCATATGGGGCTTAAGACAAATGTATTTGTGAAAAAAATCTCTTTCACATTCGTCAAATTCTAAGTCAGGTTCTTGCAATAAATCTGACAAAATGAAAAATAAATAAATAAATAAATAATCAGTTTTTAACCTAGTTTTACCCAACTCAGAAAAATGCTTGCCATACCCTCATTCTTGATTAATTTTGAGTGATTTTAGTCGTAATTTTTTTTTTTTATGCTATTTCCCACCTCACTATACACTGATTTTTTCAATTTGGGCTAAAAAGGTGCTTGTTGAGTAAAAACACCTAAGGGTTGTCTTGTATTCATGCGACATCCCCTTAGTTTAATAAAAATGCAAGCCAACCCTTGCTATGAAATGATTATAGTAAATGGATTTGAGAATGGGATAGGTACACATATTGGGAAAAAATATTACTTTGTTGATTTTTATAACCTCCCCTCATCATGACACAATGGATGTATGAAAAGTGCACTTTTAACAATTTTTAATATGATGAACATTTGGTGTAAAATGCAAGCCATAAACATACATATGCATGCAAAGATTGCGTGATCATATTTGAATGAATGATTTATTAACATGTGTGCACAATTTGTAAGTCTCATGGTTAAAATTCAAAACTAATGAATTAAGTTATTGAATTATTTTGTCAAGAAGAGACTACAAATGTACAAAATTGGGCTTAGAAAAATTCTTGTCGAAGACTGTACATATGTAATTAATTGGAAATAAGCCTATGTGACTAAATAAATATGTATTTCTAACAAAAACCTCGTTCACATTCCTCAAATTCTGTGTCAGTTTTTTGCAATTGATTTGACAAAATGACAATTTCTCGGCTTTTAAACCAATTTTACCCAGCTGAGAAAAATTCCCTCCATATCCTCATTCTTGCTTATTTTTGCATGAATTCTATTGAAAATGGTGTGTTTTAATATTTTCCACCTAATTATACACTTGTTTTTCCAATTTTGGCTAAAAATGTGGCTTTTGAGCAAAATCAAAATGAAATGAAATCCAACCTTTGTTATGAAATGCTTATAGTAAATACCTGGATTGGGGTGAAGCTGACAGCATGGGTGATCTAGACTTAAACAAGAACGCAACAAATTACAAAGATAACCATATACACAAAGATGCAGCATAAATAATACTTCATTTGATTAATGGAAAATACTGAAATATGCTTACAACCAGAAATGGAAATAAACTAGCTAGGGCGATGGTAGCTTATCTCTGAGAAGAGATGTGTGGCTACATGCCTCTGAACTGTGTTACAATGAGGCTCGAAGGCCTACGTATTGTTGAGAAACAATGGAAAAACCCTTCACATTCCAAAAACCTAACCCTGGAAGATGAAACGCCAAATTGTGGGCCCCGTTTTTTGGGTAAGTTGGTACATCAACTTCCTCGGGTCACGAATTGGTCGTCTTATCTCCGTTTGACGCGCATGATAGCCTATTGGAAATATCTCTCCGAGGACTACGACGGAAAAGATGATTTTTAGACAGAAAAATCGTTGGCGGTAGATTTCCTAAAAATACCCAAAAAAACGTCGTTTAGGGCCTAAAAACGGCTCCGGAAGTTTAGGACCCGAAAAAACTGCTAAAAATAGTAAATTGTGCTATAATTAAGGAAACTGAAAGAACTGAAAGAAGCACTAGAGGGGATCCACGTGGAATTAGCGGGTGGCCACCAATATCCACCTGGATCAATGGGCATACAATGCCACATTCTCCCCCCATTTAATGGCCATGAATGAGGGGAGAGACACAGTGCAAGGTTGTCACATGCCAACCCCACGACCATTTAGTTCCCCATCCTTGTCTTAGATTATTGACTAAATGGGAGTTCAAGATGCATGCAAAGGATGCAGGCTGAGAATGGAAGTTCAAGATGCATGCCAAGGATGCCAACAAACTAGGGTTTTATACATTTATATGAATAATAAATTTTATATATAATAAGCTTTATGTTATAAAATTCTATATAATAAGCTTTATAATCAACATTTGATCTATGAAGAGTACACTTTTAACAGTTTTTACTATGATGGACATTTGATGTAAAATGAAATCCATAAACATATAAATGCATGTAAAAAATTGCGTCATCATATTTGAATGAATGATTTATTTACATGTGAACAATTTGTAAGTATCTTAGTCAAAATAGTAAACTAATGACTTAAGTTTTTAAATTGTTCTGTCAAGAACAAAGTGTAAATGTAAAAAAATTGGCTTAGAAAAATACTCGCCAAAGACTTTACATATTCCATTAATTGGAAATAATCCTATGGGGTTGGAGACATATGTATTTGTGACAAAAACCTCTTTCACATTCCTCAAATTCTATGTCTATTTCTTGTAATTGATTCAACAAAATAACAATTGGAGAGTGTTTGGAGTCCTGCATGGTAAATTATTTTTATCGACATTTTTGGTTGTGATACTTAGCCTGAAATGTAAATAAAAAAAATTTACGACATGGGACTCCAAACACTCTCCAGTGCAAACCTGTGAGAACACAAAATGACAATTTTTCAGTTTTTAACCCAGTTTTACCTATCTTAGAAAAATGTCTGACATACCCTCATTCTTGCTTCTTTCTGAGTGATTTCGGTTGGAAATGGTGTATTCTAGTATTTTCCACCTTGCTATACACATGGTTCAATCTGGGCTAAAAAGGAGCCTATTGAGTAAAAGCACCTAAGGGTTGTCATGTATTCATGACATGTCCCCTTAGTTTAATAAAAATGCAAGCCAACCCCTATTATGAAATGATTATAGTAAATGGATTTGGGAATGGGAGAGGTACACATATTGGGAAAGAACATCCTCTATTGGATTTTTATAACCTTCCCTCATCTGCTTATAGTGGATGTATGAAAAGTGCTCTTTTAACATTTTTTACTATGATGGACATTTGGTTTACAATCCAAGCCATAAACATACAAATGTGCACAAATATTGTACAATCATATTTGGGTGAATGATCTATTTACACTTGTGCACAATTTGTGATTCTCTTGGTTAAAATTCAAAACTAGTGACTTAAGTACTTGAATTGTTCTGCCAAGAACAAATTGCAAATGTACAAAATTGGCTTATAAAAATGCCCGCCGAAGACTGTACACATGTCATTAATTGGAAACAACTCCATCGGGCTAAAGACAAATGCAAAAAACCTCTTTCACATTCCTCAAATTATGTGTCAGTTTCTTGCAATTGATTTGACAAAAATGACAATTTCTCAGTTTTTAAACCAATTCTAAACAACTCAGAAAAATGCCCACTATACCCTCATTCTTCTTTCTTTCTAAGTGATTTCCATTGCAATAGTGTATTCTATTATTTTCCACCTCATTATACACCTAGTTTGAATTAATGATTTAATTTCAGTTGTTAACATTTAAACTTCGAAAAGACATGTTAAAAAATAAAAGGTGGACTGACTTTGTTATCTGGATGGAGAACAAGGCCCATCAATAGTTGAATTTCAATAAGTTAGTTGGATATTGTTTTGTTTATATGTCAATTTAAATTTCTTGCAACATAGAGTAGAGGTAACATGCCCCTTTTTTTCAAATTTAGCCAATGAAAAATTTTGCATTCATATTCTAAAATTTGTTGGAAGATGGTTGGAACATGATAGGATAAATGGCATCCTCCTAGGGTAAATGGTAGAATGTTTCCCACCATATCGATGGAATGGTGAAAAATTAAAAATATTTAATTGTATTAATGTTACCTATCAGTAAAATAATACTCTCCAAGTTTAATCGTTCAATTTGGCCTTGAAATGAAGATTGGGCGCGCATTTTTGTGAAGCATGCCAAAATTGCCTTGCTTCATTAAAATGCATGCCCTGACTTCACTTATTAACCAATCTAATTGATTCAAATTGTAGATTGTTTATTTGGTGATTTTACACACTTTTGCATTGTTATATCTTTATTTTGAGCTTAAATATTTGTACTTTTAGATTTCATACATCATTCTAAGTTTTGCTTCAACTTGCCTTATGTGAAAGTTGTGTATAAGTGGGAAACATAGTTATGGAAAATATTTGTCAGACATGATGGAAGGTTATATCCTAAGGTTAGAAATTGTCCAATCATGTCCCAGTTCAAATTTCACTACCAAGTGTGTAATTGGTTTAGACTAGGAGTGCATATTTGTTTCGACTGTGATCATTGTCAGATGTGATCAATTGTTATTTCGACACACTTGGATTTCAATGTATAACATTTCTCTTATGAAAATTACTATGATATGTTGAATAAAATTGTTTTATATTTAGGTTGAAATGATTATTATCACACATTCTTAGTGTGCATTTATTGGATGCACAGAAACCTTCACTTTAACCCACGAAATCGATTCGGTTTGGCATATTCTTGCACAACAAAAATTTCTATGTGAAAAATTACTAATAATTATGAGTAAAAAAATACTCTCCAACCTGAATCATTCAATTTGGCCTTGTAATGAAGGTTGGGTGTGCATTTTTGTGAAGTAGCCTGAAATTGCCTTGCTTCACTAAAATGCATGCCAAGGATTCATTTATTGGCAAATATAATTAATTCAAATTATAAATTGTTTATTTAATATTTTTACACACTTTTGAATTATTATATGTTTACTTTGACCCTTAAAAAATCTTGCTTCACATTTCATACACCATTGCAAGTTTTGCTTCAACTTGCATTATGTCAAAGTTGTGTATAGGTTTTGCTTCAGCTTGCTTTTAGGCAAAACAATTGTCCTTTTAATTCAGAGCAATAGTTCTAACTCTTCACATTAATGGTCAATCTGAGTAAGTTTTGTTATTGTAAGGCTATTCCACAAAATATATGCAAGGGAAAATGATGAATAGTGCTAATGAATTTCAAACTCAATCGTCGTAATCACACTTTCATCAACTCAACGCTCTAGTTGTTACACTCTCAAACCTTGTTCACACTCTCAAGGAATAAACATGGAATGTTGAATAAAACCACTTTGTCACATTGTCACTCTTATTCAGAAAAGAAGGGCACTCCTGAAAACCATTCTCTCAAAAAATGTTCAAACACATTCAAATGAAATGAACACACCATCAAACTATAACACGAATTAAGTAATTTTCACACTAACAAAGGGACTGATCTAGGACCTATATTGTTACACAATACAAAGGTTAGAATTATGCAATCATTAAAGCATGAACAAGACTAATAATAACATTAACAATAGTCAAACATGAATTATAACTGAGAGGAATTAAATCAAACAACTAGAATACATTCCTAACAAGTGATCCCTGTTAATAAGGAGGGCCTTTCCTTCCTCGCAGGGTCTCGTACACTACACAACACATAATCTAGTCAATAGAAAGATATGACATCACGAATGATTGAGAAATGACAACAGGAATAGCGATAACAATGGGTAATTACTAATTTATGATAGTTGTATTGTGCATTCGACAGATGTTACTTACCAAATTTGGCTATAGTCATAGAGTGTAGTATGATACATACCATACACTCCTCCCCCAAACTTAATTACAAAAGTCATCCTCAAAATGTGTAATAGAAAAATTCATATCCAATGCCATAATGAGGAGAAATATAGGACATTACAGAGGAAGCTAAAAAGGAAGCTAAAATGGACGTTAAAAATAATGCCATAACCAAGAACAAAATAGCACGTTACACAGGAAGTTATGCATGAAGCTATACCAGGAGCTAAGGAAGAGGTTAAATTGGGCATATCAGTCATCACTATTTATCATCAACTATCTGTGATCGGTGGAAAAAAAAAAAAGCCAAAATTAGCACCATCCTGATAAATAGTGCCGTTTTTTCCAAAAAGGTGGAGAAAGATACACTAAAACAGTCAGTGGAAGCAAAGAAGGGAGATAAAGAGGAAGCCAATTACAAGGATTTGTTGTAGTGGGTCTACCACAAGCTCGAGCAAAACCCCTCAGCCACAAATGCATCCCCTTGAAACCAAAATTGTTCTAATACCAAATAAAGGTTTTTACCCTGTATATAAATTACCTGCAAACACATACTTAAAAAACAAAAAATTATACAATGGTGAGAACAAAAGATATACATAGATATTTTTTTCCTGGAACCCAAAACCAAGAAAAGTAGATTGATTTTTCATTATATTCCTTTCAATGTTACAATACATTATATACATGTCGAAGCATTCAAAACCTCCAATTCATTAACCCTAGATTAGAATATAATCATTCCCTTTACCAAATCTACAAAATACCATGGGAAAAACCAATATGCCAAAAACCATGTGCAAAACCATGGGTGGGTCTACCCACCATCCTTGAGTCCGCCCAGCCTTGTTTGGGTCTGCATAAAAAAATAATTTGGAGAAATACTCTAAACCATGTGTAAGGGGGGTTGTTGCCCCCCCATGACCCCCTTGTTGCATCCAACACAAACTAACATTTCCTAGGGCTAGTCATGCAAAGTATATAACAAATACCCAACAAGTTTCGAAATAAAATAATCATCTTACAACAAGGATGATGTTGCAATATGGTGTATCCATTTGGTGTTCAATGTTCTTATGAAATTACATATAATTGGTTATGTACATTAATTAAAAGTGGATCAACAATTAATTTGAATATAAGTCCAATTTCATTTATGCCTATTTTGTTGGTTTGGGTTTTGTTGCATAATCAAGTAAGATTCAACAAATAATTTCTCTTTCTTCCACTAAAGCCAAGCATAAAGGTATAACCATCACTACATAGGGAATCATATAGATTCAAAGACTTTTAGAATGGGCTTTATTGGCAACAACCAACACTACTTTAATGTGATAACTAGGATGCTTTTCAAAGTGATGGCCATCTCAAACATCATTCAAAGACTAAACATAATAAGGTATGTCAGCGCTATTTTAAACACTTGATATATGATTATAGAATTTTATAATGGAGTATGTTGCATAAGGGTTAGATTGTTGACATCTACCCAAATCCACAATGAAGATCAGATTTGCCACATTTCAAATTACACATTATGTAAAAGAATAACATTAACTTCAAGTGAGTGTTGTTACTAAAATGAGCTAGCTTCTTAAAAAGAGAGTAGTGAGGCATTGTACATCTCAATATGGGGAAGATGTTGTCACATAAAATTACATGATAGCAAATAAATATTATATGAAAACATTAAAATAATTAAATAAGTGTAAATTCATTATTTACCATACATTAAGAGGGATCAAATTTCTTAAAAGTTATTTTTTAATCATTTAATATCAAATATATGATATACCATCCTAGATCCATCTTAACTTTGGATCTATCAAGCACGGGGATCAAATCTCTCAGGGTGAAAACCTCTTTGTTTGAGTGAAATTTGTGAACCTCCAGATATTTGATGTAAATATAATTACATAAACTATTAAAGCTCAATATATATAATATATAATATATATATATATAATATATATAATATATATATATATATATATATATAATATATATATATATATATATATTATATTATATATATATATATATATTATATATATATATATATATAATATATATATATATATATTCACCCTATGCTTTTACCAAGTCTTCCACCATAGCATATCGCGGGGTTAAGTTGAAAAGACAGGGTTGTACATTGGTTTTATGTCATATTTCGATTTGAGCAACTCCTGTAAATCTCAGTACTTATTTAGGCTAACAATTTAATGTTCTGGTGTCTGACTCCAGATGGGTCTGGTTACTCAAGACACTTTGCATCATTTTCTCAGCGTGATTGGGGTTTGGAAATTCGATGGTTCTCGACATCCATGGTTTGTTGAGGTAACCCACTCCCTTGCCCTCTGTCGTGAATGAATTAATTTGTGTTTTTTCATGCCTTCATTTAATTTCTTTGCAACTAGGCAAACCTTTCTCTGCGGCAATGAAGGTTTCGATCCATCCAAACCCCGCTTGATGGTAAATTGCAATAGATACCATCCTATAGGTACTCCACATCATTTTTTATTTTCTCCTCGAGTCAGATTCTCATTAATATTTACTCCATCCCTCCCTTAAGAGTGTACATGCAATAATTCTGACCATTTGGTATTAAACTATGCAGGTGGTTCTTGCTTCTTCCTGCTTACTACCCTAGATGGAGGTGAACTCAGAAATGTTTGCTCTCAGTTGGGTAAGGTTTAGAACCCAAACAGGGTTTTGGTTTCTATGACCCTGTCTGAAAATCTGAGCAGATACTAACTTTGGGTTATGGTTAATGGTGTAGGTGGGCTTCACAACTCCATTACTTACCCTCAGGTAACCTTTCGGTTCAATTTACATTATGACTTGATATTGATGTTAAGGAGATTCTTCTAACAATGTTTAAATTTGGAATTTCAAGTACCTACTCTCACCGAACCCTCCTTGCTGGCGTGTTGGTCTCAAGAGAAACGTACTTATGCATCATTGATCCCTATTGTCTTCCAAGTTCATTTTAATGTTGAACCCATGACGACTTGTCTTTTCACAAATCCTTTCATTTGCCTTACTACTTCATATGAGATTGCTCTGCTGGGCGTTGCCCTGGCTTTTCTAGATGAAGGTGTTTGCAAGTTCTCCTACTTGGGACTTGAATGGATGATTTGATAAAGGCTAGAAGGCAACTATGCTTGTAATTATTTTCTTTTGTTTAATGTATTATTTTGGCTACTCAGTGAACCGAGGTGGAATACATTTCCTCATGGAACAGTTTGATACATAATGAATCGCCAATCCCAGTTGAGGGTTTGATACTTGTCTAATTTATGGTGTTCAACATAATTTTTTTTGCATGTAAATTCTTCAAAAGTTGAATACGGTGTCTATGGTTGTGTTAGCACTTTCCTGGTTTATTATTCATGGCGTGATTTCTGTTCGTGCTTCCATGCTCGAAGTTTATCTGTCTCGGATATATTTGACTTCGTAGAGTCTGTGCATGAATTATTTTTATTTAAATTATGAATATGTGCGGCTACAACAAATTGTTCTTCCAGATCCTGTCTAACTATTGATTGATCGTTGATTCAACAATGTGTTTCTGGCTAGTAATGGTAGAAAGGATTAGTTTCGCCCTTAACCTTCAATGTAGTTTACATGTATGTAGTTTCATTTCTTCCCTTGCACAACTGTTTGGAAAATTTGAAGTTTTTTACTCATGCTTTTCATATATTTTATGAATTTATACTCTGTTTAGTTTATAGCTATTTCACATAGAGAAAGGCAATAACTCCCTATTTAAGTACATAGTCTATTTCGTTCTAGTCTAAGACACAAAGAATATAACTCTAAAATACCTAACACAGGCATATCTTTACAATACTTCATTTTTTATTATTAATCAATCATTGTAGCATCGTTATTTTAATAATCATCAATCCTTAATAGCAGAATTATTTAAATAATCATTAAGTCATGAGAGTTTGAGTGCTCATCTCTTCACTGCCTTGTAGTTTGTAGTTCCTCTTCAGGAAGATATCACCGACCAGCTGCGAGCATGGAAATTACATCCAAACTCTCCCCCGAGCTCTTCCTCCACCGAATAGTGATATGAGGTCTGTCACAGTCAGGTATCTTAGGCATCAAGGCTCACTATCCAGCCTCAAGTCACATACCTCTCTAACTATACTCAGGGTTTCCCACTGGTTTATTCCTCCCAGCTCAAGGAATTCTGGATAACAATATTCTGCTCTCCTAACCCATCTAATATTTTTCCTCCTCTGTCTTCTCCAGCCCCCTAGGCCTTTCTTGAGTTCCTCTTTTGAGGAGATAGGTGAGTAGCCACCTTAACTATCTCAGGAGGTTAACAATTGTTTCTTTCAGTTCTTGTCAAAATACTTTAACTCTTAATATTCATTAATTATAAAACAAATATGTTCTAGCCACCCAACCATAATTGTTCAATGTTATGTGTCAAGTATTTGATGACAAAGTCATAAAATAGAAAGATAAATTAATAAGTAAAAAATAGTAACCCAAGTTAAATGTTTGTGTAACGTGGGGTGTTACATCTTCCCCCCCTTATGAGGAACACTGTCCCTGGTGTTCTTCTTTGATTTATGAAAATAGTGTCGGATAAACTTTCCATGTGAAATCCTCTTCTTCCCAAGTGGTCCCTTCTAGGCCAAAGTGCTTCCATTGCACTTTAACCTAGGTGATGACTCGTTTTCACAAGGTTGTTTCTCTCCACTCGAGAATACGAAGAGGTTCTGCTAGAAACTCTCCTTCCGATTCGACCCACATATTTTATAGGCTGCCATCAGAAAATTTCAAAGAACAAATTATACACTACTTATTCTATTAAATGATTTACTTGTACATTTTCCCAGTTAATTATATGTTGATGGTTATATACATATTTTTTTAACAAGGAGACATGGAAGACATTGTGAACTTGGATATGGCTTAGTAATGTGAGATTGTATGCTACAGGTCCAATCCGTTCCAAAACTTGAAAAGAACCACAGTACTGAGGTGTTAACTTAGCACAACCCCTCCACTGCAAGGTACTTTTCCTTGGATTGAATCGCAAATACACGTGATCCCCTACCTAGAATTCCCTATACGTTCTCCTCTTATCCGCATAAACGTTTTGTCTGTCCTGGGTGGATTTTAAGTTCTAACGAATTTTTTTAACTGTCTCCTCCATCTCGGCTAACATATCGGGACCCAATGTTAGTTTATTGATAGTGTTATTCCAATCTAAGGCACCCTACACTTTCTTCCATACAACACCCCAAAGGGACTCATTCCAACGACTCGTGTTGTCCATTATTATAAGCAAACTCCACTAAATGGAGGTAATCTTCCCACTTATGTGGTTGTTGCATCACAAACATTATTAACATATCTTCTATAATTTGATCACTCGCTCCGTCTGACCATCCATCTATGGGTGGTATGCGGCACTAAATTGGATTTGTGTTCCCAATCCAAAAAAGAGGGTTTTCCAAAATGTGGATGTAAATTTTACATCACTAACAAAAATGACCACCTTGGGTATCCCGTGCAATTTGAAAAAATCTCTCATAAAAATGTTTACAATTTCAACAGTTTGGTAAGTGGATTTTACCGATATCAAATGAGCAATTTTGATTAGCTTATCAACCACCACCATAATTGAGTCGTGCTTCTTCTCGGTTCAGGGCAAACCTGTGATGAAATCTAGGGTAATTGTCTCCCATTTCCACTCAAGGATGGGAAATGGTTGGAATAGCCCAATGGGATGTTGATGTTCTGCCTTCAATAACTCACACTCCAAACATTTAGCTAGGTACTCAATAATATATTTTCTTAAAATAACCATAAATAACCTTTCCTAATAGTGGAAAGTAGTTTCTGGTATCATGGGTGGGCAGCATATGGTTTCCTATGAAATTCATCCAATATCAATTGTTTGACAGAATTTTGATTAGGAACATAAATTTGGTTTCTGAAAGTTAGCATTTTATCTAGATTTATTCCATATTCAAAATTTTCCCCCTTACTTTGAGCGTCAATTGCCTACTACCAAAGAAAGTCACACTCTGGGTCTTTAAGGGATGCTTCTTTAATTATATTAGGAAGATTTGATTGCACTTGGCTGAATTGCACCTCATATATACAATGCAATTTTCTGCTTAATGCATTGGCTACCCAATTTTCATTCCCCTTAAGGTGCTTCATTTCAAAGTCAAATTCGCTCAAGAATGTTGTCCACCAGGCTTGACAGGATTTTAAGCTGGATTGGTTAAAGAAATTTGTAAGACTACTATGATATGTTAATAGCATAAATTTCTTTCCCAGTAAGTAGTGTCGCCACATTTTAAGCGCATGCATCACTGTTGTTAATTCAAGATCGTAAACAGAGTATCGTTGCTCATATTCCTTCAATTTACGGGTCATAAGCTATAACTTTCCCTTCTTGCATTAATACTTTTCTAATGCCTTCCTTACCTGCATCTGTGCAACCCACGAAATATTTCTTTGGGACTGCTACCTTTAGCACAGGTGCAGTAGTAAGTAAATGTTTCAATCTTTCAAAGCTTTGCTGGCATTCAACTGTCCACCGGAAAGTTCTCCCTTTCTTCTGTAACGAGGTCATGGGAAAAGCAACTTTTGAGAATCCTTCAATGAACCAACGATAGTAACTAGCAAGGCCCAAGAAGGATTTAATATCAGCAACATTCTTCGGGTGGCCCATGCCATAATGGTTTTAATATTCTCTAGGTCCAACGCTATATCCTCTGCTGATATGACATGATCAAGATACTATATCTGGCTTTTGTAAAAGTCACACTTGCTATACTTAGCCTATAACTGATTGTCCAGTAGGGTCTGCAACACCATTTTCAAGTTATTTTCATGTTCCACCTGATTCTTGGAGTAAAACAATATATCATCAATAAAAATAAACACAAACTTATCTAAGAATGACTGAAAAATATCGTGCATAAGACCCATAAAAGTGGTTGGAGCATTCGTAAGACCGAAGGATAACACTACGAACTTGTAATGACCATAACGAGTTCGAAAAGTAGTTTTACAAGTATCTTCTTCCTTAATCCTTATTTGATGATAGTCAGACCTTAGATCAATTTTAGAGAACACACGTGCTCCTCGAACTTCATCAAATAAATCGTCAATTCGTGGTAAAGGGTATTTATTTTTTATAGTCAGCTTATTCAATTGACAATAATCAATACAAAATATTAAAGTTCCATCCTTTTTCCATATGAACAGTACGGGGGCTCCCCAGGGGGACATGTTGGGGTGAATGTAACCTTTATCAAGTAGTTCTTGGAGCTGCATTTTGAGTTTTGTTAACTCAGGTATGCTGATGCGATAAAAAGTTCTGGAAACAGGAGCTACACCATGTGATGTAGGAAATGTTCCCTCTGCGGATAGAGGAAACCCCTCTAGCCCTATAGTGGGTCTAGTTATAGCAAGACAAAATAATGGCTAATTTCCTTAAACAGTCATTTTTGAAAGAGCCTACCTCAAACCAGTGTTCAATAGAGCTTTTGTTGCACCACTTCAGCTATCGTTTCCTTCTCCTCGATGAGCGATTCACCTGAAACAACACAAGAGAACAACAGAACACGTAACAGAGTACAACAATGATTTATTTACTTATAGATTCAAGGAACCACAAGCTATCAAGTATATTTTACACAAGACATAGGAAATCACCATTGATTGTATTAAAATGAATAAAAGCAAAGCTTACAACCAAGCCTTGACATCACAAGCTTTCTCGAAGGGTCCAGCCGATATGTTTCTTAATGCCTCCACTCTCAAAAAGGGTGTCCCAAGAAGATGATAACTCTCTCTTTCACTCATAAGCACTAGTACAAGGCTAAGGCAATCCACAACCAATTACTAAACTATCAGTAATTCACACTACAAACTATCAAACTCACACCAAAGCTAGCTAATTTGCTCAATACCAAAAACTAGCTGATCATAGCAATGGGGAGTGCTTTTTATAAGAGGAGGAGCCTCCATAAATGAGGGAGAGGGAGCTTATCCTCAAGGGAGGTTTCTCAAAAGCCGGAACCACCATCCCAGAGGAGGAAAGGCGAACTTCCTTAACCTAACAACCAGTTCCAAAACCACCCAGAAGCATTTTGTTCAAACTAATTCGCCATATTTGGATCGTCACAAGTCATACACTAGGACTTAGAGATGACATCGCAAGGAAATAGTGTATTTAGAGCCATCATTGCAAGAAAGATCTTGACAACTTGCGATGAGCCCTAAAATTTGACCGTCGTAGGGAACAAATGAACCCCTGCAACGACGTCGCTACGTTCTAGTTCATTACAGAGAACCGTCGCAAGAAGAATGAGGTTTACTTGAGACAATCTTGAAACATGGGTAAAAAGGGTCAATCTTCTGGATTAAAGAGCACTTTTTAATCTTCTTGAATGATTGGGAAGATGTGTACACATTTATTTGATGTATGACACAACGGAGATGTCGCTCAGAGACCAACTTTATCTGAGGTTAGGGGATATGAGGCCAGTGACAAATTACTGTGTAACAGATGCTCCCTAAAGCATGAAGTCTGAGAAAAAGGGAGGGGTGAAATGCTTTACGAAATCATAACCGAACTGGAACACCATCGTCGAGAGCCTGCAGGCGCAAATACAACTGATATCTCTGACTGTGAAAGAAATACATGAAGTCTAGGTATGGACGCAGCCATCCAAAAGACAGATAGACGTGGTCTGTGGCATGGACGTAGCCATCTAGTCGATAAGACCATATAAAACTATAGGTATGGGTGCATCCATCCATAAAGACTCAGGTATAGTCGCAGCCATCCAATCAAAGCTTCATGTGTGCAATCATGAACCAATCCACGCAACCTGAACTTATGTAATCTTAGTCCGGGGTCTTGAATCCCAACCGATCATAATACAATTTCTAATATGTGAATAGATGCGTTGAAGTCGAGCATACTAGAAAATCACTTGATTACCGACCAATGATGTAAACCGTTAACAAGAGCGAGAGAAACCACCAGTAATGTCAATGGTTCTCAAGGTACTGCCAGTACAATCCACAAAGTGTGAAGAATGATATGGAATCGAACACTCATCACCCGATCGAAGACCAATAATGCAAGCCTGTCGTCGAGTGCGAAGAATTTGCCATTGAGGCATGCGAGCTCCAAGGTACCCAAAAGGAGTCTCTAGATCAACTTCTTGGATAATGAGTTAATGTCGATAGGAAGCAACCCATCGCAGGAGGGCCATAATGTTTCCCCAATCAATGACACGAGATAAGGAACAAGATGAAGATGAACGAGACAGAGAATCGGAGGAGTGTGTAAGAGTGCAAACTGTAGAAGGATTAAACTCTTGAACATATTGACGACACAACTCTAGAATACGACAAATACGACAACATTTTGGTACCAAGGGATCGAAGGTCTAGTAGAGATAAAAAGGATCAAATGGAATGAGGCAAAATGACAACCCAAACCCTAGAAGGCCAATGACAATGTGAGGATATCCCAAACCCAACGAGAAGCAAAAGTGTCAATGTTCAAGAGTGACTAGCTGTCGTAGGTAACCAATGGTATATTTCCAAATTTCCCCCCACCATTGCTGGTGAGTGGCCCACTTATTTTGAAAAAAAAGCTTGAAGGGGATAGCATATGCTTGCGATATAAGTTCGTCCTTTGGACAAATCCAACCTAGTGAAATTTTAACGAGCCCTAGGGAGAAGAAGCTCGGGTCTCATCATGGTGACGAGTCCAATGTCATCAGGGTTTAACAAGTCTAACTTAGGTAAAACTCAGAGTCTTTTTCATGTTTAGAGAGTTTGAAAAAGACACGGAAAAGAAAACTCCAGGGGGGGCCCTTTTCATAAGTTTGTGTCCCTCAAGACCAAAAAGGTAGAAAACGATACTCGAGAGAACTGCTTGACCATTTCAGTTAAGGAGTACTTTTTGTAAATAGTGTTTCCAGTCTAAAAAAGTAGAAAGCTTACTGGAGACACAACGTTTCATAACCAAGAACGAGCTCGAAACGACAAGATCTAGGCCATCTTTTCGTTTTTACACGATCGGAAAAGAGCTAAAAGCATACTTCCATTTTTATTCTCTTTAACGAGTCAAAAAGGGAAAAATACTCGGTAATCTTTTCATATTTTACGAGTCAGAAAAGAGCTTAAAGGTGACTCATCCTAGAGGAACGAGTGATATAAAGGGTAGCAACTAGTTCCAGCAATGGTGGAACTACTCAAAACATGAAACGGTCAAGAGGTTGGATAATAAAACCACTCATCATTGCGGTCCCTCGGGAAAGGAAAAACAACCAAGTGAAAGCATATGATCAGCCAAAGAGATGGTGGTGATGGAATGAAACAACCAAGGCTCGTCTAGCAGAATTTAGCGAATAAAAACGGCAATCACAAGATGTAAATTGGGTATGGGTTCATTTTTACACAAGCTTGAACCATGGAGAACTCTACTTGGATTTGGTTTCATATTTACACAAGCTTGAAATGAAAAACTATGCTTGTTATAAGTTCGCATGCCCCCAACATAATGAAGCAAATCGAGGTACATGCCCCCCAAGCTTCATTGCATTCAACGAGGTGGATGGAATGAAGGTTCACTTTTGAGATCTTGGAAAGACTTGACTTATATTTTACAAGATCTTGATCAAAGACTCGATTTGGAAAAGGGAGTTGTTTCATTTCTTAATGAGGTTGACACAGTAAAAGAACTATCCTCATAACCCTTGTTTCATTTTTTAACGAGGTTGACACAAGGTCAAGAACTTTCCTCAGAACTCCTTGTTTCATTTTTTAACGAGGTTGACACAAGAAAAGAACTATCCTTGGAACTCCTTGTTTCATTTTTTAACAAGGTTGACACAAGAAAAGAGCTATCCTCGGAACTCCTATTCATGGGCCATACGAGAACATGACTCCTAAGAGCTCTTCATTGGATGGAAGAACCATGCTTCAGGAAGAAAACATGTCATTGGGCACCAACGACAGATTGGGTTCCAATGCCCCCAGTACATGATGTACAATACCATCTGCATGATCATCAACAGATGTGGAGATGGAATAGGTAGCCACATAATTGACCTATGGCGGGGAAGGCACTGCTCGTAAACAAGAACCAAGAGGGGATGATGGTTATACAGGAGGCATCTGGTGACCAAAGAATGACAACTGATCTATAGTCACAATTCTTCCATCGTGAGGAAACCAAACCACACGGAAAAGTGAAGAAACAAGAGCTCCCATGACATAAATATAGTCACGTCCAAGGAGAAGACTGAAATCCAAGGCACCTTGGATGACCATCACGTCTATGCAGACGGTTTTACCTCCCAAAGTAATTGGGAACTGTGGAAGGATCCCCAAAGGATGACTAGTTCCTCCGTCGAAAGCCAACAGATTCTGGGTGACCATCACAAGTTGTGGGCAACCAGCACAAGTTGTGGGGAGCCCAAAGCTTGCCAAGTAGTGGAAGGCATGAGGCTAATAGACACACCTTCATCCAAGAGAGTGCCAGGTACTACCTTATTATAGGCATGTATGGTAACTTGGAAAGGCACATAAGATGGAAGGCGGAAAACAGTCAAGTGACTCTAGTCGAAGGAAACGACTGAACTACTTGGTGGGGGTATCATATGATTGCCCCCATGTTCTATAAGAAGCGAAGAAGGACTCTCTTGATCAGTAGGGACAAGAGGATCATTCTTTGACTCACAAGAATCTGATGAGATGAGAAGAACATGAGCAGTATGATCATAATGTTCTTTTGGCACAGAGTGAACAACTAGCGGTGAAACCAAGTTGACACTCTTTTCGACCAATGATTGGTCGAAAACAGACATAACACAGTTAGGCTTGGGAAGAGCGGGATGGACAAGAGATGAATCCAAGTCAATCTCTTTGTTAACCTGGAGAGGGTTCGAAGAGAGCCTCTGATAACCAACTGGAAGTTGGGGTGAAGATGCTGTAAGACTTTTCAAAATGACGGAAGCTTTATCCATAAGCAAACAAAGGTGAAGGAGATGGTTGCCTTCACATAACCTACAGGAGAATCTAATATTCCCTTTCTTCTTACCACTACCATTTGAGGGTGAAGGATCGACATGAGCATCAAAAGGAAATGAGGGATGAACTAGATCGTGAGACCATACTTCTAAGATCCTAGGAATACCAGGACAATCACGAAGAAGATGGTCACCTTTGCACAATTTACAAGGAAATTTAACCTTCCGTGGAGGATCAGAAGGTTTTTCGACCAGAGGTGTACTCGGAGCAATAGTTGCATGAATGGCCTCTCGCTTATCTAACTTCTTCTTCCTCATCTTCCTCTTCTTCTTCTTCTTACCCTCCTGGCTACCAGATTTGGAACTTTCACTAGGCGAAGTAGGATAGGAGGATGAAGAAACAGGGGAAGAAGGTGAAGGCTCAACCGTAGAGTCATCATGTTGTGATTCAACTGAAGGAGATGGTGGAACAAGATTCATGACGCTCGGGACCACCGAGGTTGAAAACAGCCAAATGGGCAAACTGATGGTTAACCCAAGCAAAGACAATGTTGCCATATTCGGAGAACGAGCATTCCTAAAAGAAGGAAAAGGACCAGGATTCCCATCTAGGGGAAGACCTTGACTGGTGGGCTCTGGGAATGTTGCCATACGGGATCAACCTTGAAAGGAACTCTAACTGTAACCAAGAATATTTCGTGGGCAATAAATTTTATGACATAGGAACGAAACTTGACCTTTTCATGTTTAAAGAGTCAAGAAAAGGATGAAAAGGTGACTCTATCACTTTCGAAGTTTAATGAGCTTCAAAAGACAAGTGCTAAAATGATCCTCTTGCTTTTAAGGAGTCGAAAAGGAATGAAAGTGACTGCTTTGGAATACTAGACAAGAGGTTTACCAGAAAAATCGCAAAACTGCATATACATCTTGGTGATAAAATGAAAGAGAAATGACCAAGGACTTCCCGTACGACAGTCAATCTTCCCGAATGTTGTGTTCGGTGTGTTACGATTCATAAGATGGTAGACTCAACTTCCTATGGATAATAGGTTGATAACCTAGTGGGGTCTCCCAATATATACTCGACGGTACGGGGAGCACAAACCCATGCTAGTACCTATTGGATCACAGAAGGAGGAATCACCCAACCTTAGTGAAAACAATAGTAACTAGTTTTAATGACATCAGAGCACGTCTCTAGCCTAGACCTCTAAATAAGTGTGCGTTAAGTTTCAATGCGTTGTTAGGTTCATTCAATAGATTTTAAGAGTTAATCTTGGATTAACTTTCGGTTTTCAAGCCCTACCAAATGTATCTCAACAATTCCTAGGATGCAACTACAATGAGTAAAACACCATTCCTTTCGATGAACAACTACCTAAATGATGGTAAGGAGTTCATTTCAAAGCGAACACAAACAACAACAAGAAAATGCAAGAATAGCAGTGCATGGAAGTAATCCAATCACTAGGAAAAACAATGCATCAATGCACTTATCTCGCAACTACTAATGAAAGATTTGAACTTTGCTTTCTAATTTCTCAATCATGAAAAATTCACTAATGCAAATGCGCTTTCACTTTCGTATGCCATATGAATGCAATATTTTTTATTTTTTGGATTTAATGACAAACAAGCAAATGCAAGCCTGATTGATCAAAACAAATGTAATCTATGTTTGAATAGTGAACAGAAATCAAATCAACACATCAAACTAATTCGATGACCAATAACTACAGACCAATTAGAAAGGATAGACAAGTAGCAAGGAAACAACTTCAAACAAGCCAACAAGATGGTTGTAGATGTAGTTCAGAATCTTGGAAGGACAAGCATCCCAAAACAAGTGACTTCTGGATGAAACTTTGAAAGGCTTAAGTCACCCATCCCAAACACCAAAACTCATATAAACGGAACCAAGAAGGATATGCCTTAGCAAATAGACTCAGCACAAGTCTGATAAGAGACAAGAGACAATAGGGGACAAGCAACACTGGCCAATTCAGGAGGCAGGGCTGTAAAAATTAACCCTACAGAAATCATCGCAGGTGCAACACTGACAACTTGAGACAGTCGCAAGATTACACCTGTTTTCAGAGACGTCATCACACGAATACACCTATTTTAAGAGACGGTCCGATTTCAGGAATCATCGCAGGGGTTAAACTAGGAACCTGAGACGAAAGTCAAATCGTCAAAGGCATAAAGCTAGCAAATGAGCGACATCATCACAAGAGTACACCTGTCTTCAGTGATGGTCTGATTTTAGGAATCGTTGCAACTGTATGATGGGATATTCGCAACGTACATCTTGATCAAAGAGGACAGACGTGACTCATCGCAACTATTAACTTATAAACAACGATGATCTCAATTAAGAGAAAAATAAAAGCAAAAACACTTGAAGGACACTAAACTAATCTCTCAAGCAGTGCGAGGGACTGCCAGATTGACTCAAGTAACCTAGAATACTGATAAATTAGCCCCAACCCAGAGACACTATGTAATTTAATAAAAAACAAATCAAGAGAAAAATAAGAGACAACACACAAAGGACTCCCCAGCGGAGTCACCAACTTGTGATGTAGGAAATGTTCCCTCTGCAAATAGAGGCAACCCCTCTAGCCCTAGAGTTGGTCTAGTCATAGCAAGACAAAACAACAGCTAATTTTCTTAAACAGTCATTGTTGAAAGAGCCTACCTCAAACCGGTGTTCGATAGATCTTTCGTTGCACTGCTTCAGCTATCGTTTCCTTCTCCTCGATGAGCGATTCACCTGAAGCAACACAAGAGATCAACATAACACATAATAGAGTACAATAATGATCTATTTACTTACATAGTCAAGGAACCATAAGCTATCAAGTATATTTTACACAAGACATATGAAATCACTATTGATTGCATTAAAATGAATAAAAGCAAAGATTATAACCAAGCCTTGACGTCGCAAGCTTTCTCGAAGGGTCCAGCCGATATGTTTCTTCAAGCATTCACTCTCAAAAAGGGTCTCCTAAGAAGATGATAACTCTCTCTCTAACTCATAAGCACTAGTACAAGGCTAAGGAAATCCACAACCAATTGCTAAACTATCAACAATTCACACTACAAACTATCAAACTCACACCAAAGCTAGCTAATTTGCTCAATACCAAAAACTAGTTGATCATAGCAATAGGGAGTGCTTTTTATAAGAGGAGGAGCCTCCATAAATGAGGGAGAGGGAGCTTATCCTCAAGGGATGTTTCTCAAAAGGTGGAACTACCATCCCAGAGGAGGAAAGGCGAACTTCCTTGACCCAATAACCAATTCCAGAACCACCCAAAAGCATTTTGTTCGAACTAATTCACCATATTTGGATTGTGGCAAGTCATACACTAGGACTTAGTGACGACGTCATAAGAAAATAGTGTATTTAGAGCCATCGTCGCAAGTCATATACTAGGAATTAGTGACGACGTCGCAAGGAAATAGTGTATTTAGAGCCATCATCGCAAGAAAGATCTTGAGGACTTGTGCCGAGCCCTAAAATTCAACCATCGTAGGGAACAGATGTACCCCTGCGATGACATCACGACGTTCTAGTTCATTACATAGAACCGTCGCAAGCATAATGAGGTTTACTTGCAATGATCTTGAAACATGGGTAAAAAGGGTCAATCTTAAGGATTAAAGAGCACTTGTTAATCTTCTTGAATGATTGGGAAGATGTGGACACATTTATTTGATGTATGACACAGCGGAGATGTCGCTCAGAGATCGACTTTATCTGAGATTAGGGGATATGAGGCCAGTGACAAATTACTGTTTAACACACCAGGAACTAATTCAATCGTAAAATTGATATCCCGTTTAGGTGGTAATCTAGGAATGGATTCAGGGAACACATCAACAAAGTCTTGAATGACAGGAATATTTTCCACGGAAGTCATTTTTCTCTTTGAATTTGTGTATCCTACCTGTACAATGTAAATCTGACAGGATTTCTTAATGCATTTCCTCAGCTGGTTAGCGGTAATAGGACATAGCTTAATATTTTATTAATTCCTTGTATTTCCTTCCTCTTTCCCAACTCAGTAAGGTAGCTAACATATTTTTCCTCACAATATACTAAGGATCGATTTCCTTCCAACCAATCCATCCCAATCAGCACATCATATGAACCCAAAGGGAGTATATTTAGATTAACGTAGATCTGTTGTCTTGAAATATTTACAGGAAAACATTCTATTTTTGTAGCTACCCTTCTCTTCGCCCTTGTGGCTAATTGGACTAACCAAGGTTTTGAAATTTACTGATTTGCAATTGACACCTATCTGCAACCTTAGGACTAACATATCTTAAGCTAGCACCTGGATAAAAAAAAACAGAGACAGGTTGATTAGCGATCATACCTTCCCCCTCAATCATGGTGGTTTTGTATTTTGCTTGATGATTGTCAAGTGCAACATTAATTTTGGGCATACTCCTTGCCACCTCCCGGACTATGGAAGTCTTGCATGTTTGAAACTTGTTCCATTCTTGACCTATGCGGGAAGTTTTTGTAATAATGGGGTTCTCCACATCCCCAACACTGCAGAGACTGTTTCTGTTGGTGATCATTGATAGAGTTATTAATCCCCTCTGTTTGCATATTTTCAGTAGATGCTAGGATCTTTGACTGATTCCTTGCTGGAAATTTACTGAAGGGCCTTTGTTGTACATTCCTTCCATTGGTAACTTTTGTTTGTCTGCTTGGGTGTAAATTTATCCCCCTCCGGTTCAATCCTCCTTTTGATCCTTCATTCTTTTGTTTCATTTTCTGATAACAAATGCGGACTTTTCGTACTACATCATCCATCGTCCTTGGGTAATCAAATTCTAGCTTTTCCTTCATAAAGTTAGGTACATTGCTAATAAGATGCTGAATCTTGGCCTTTTCTTCTTGCATATATAGTACATACCATAACAGGGAGGTAAATAGTTTCACATATTCATCCATGGTCAAGGCTCCCACCCTTAAATCATGGAACTCCTTTTCTTTTTCGTCATGATTGCGCTCTGTTAAATATTTATCCTTGAAATGCTTTTGAAATTCTTTCCATGTAACCTGTTCTCTGTCATTTTTCTTATAGTTTTTATTCCTCCTACCAAAGGGCTGCCTAACTTCTTAATTGATAAACTACCAGCCATGCCTTGAGTTTATCATTGTAGTCATAGATCTAGAAATATTTATTCATGACGATTAACCATGCTTCCACCACTTCCTCGGACTCACCTTCAAAGATTGATGGTTTTATCTTTTTGAACTCACCTTGTAATTCAATTTTTTGTCATTTTGTTTTCCGCTAGTCGAAAACATTATCAGAACATCCTTCTTCATCCTCCTCATGTCTTTCTCCTAACTCAACATTATCTTCCCCTTGATGTACTGTCGTGGTTTTCTCTCCATTACCAACATTAGGGTCTGGTCCCCATTGATTCTATCGGTCAGACAAACTTTTTAGGATTGTTTCTTGCTCTTGCTGTAACCTTTCATTATCTGTCCTCAAATTTTCCATTTAAGCACGTCTACTGAACAATTTCAAGTAGGATAACATTGGCCTATCAAGATTCTTCTCCCAGTTGTATCTGTAGGTTTTAAGCCCGTACAGAAATTACCTGCATACAAATTCTAAATCATAGGAAAAATAAAAATGCAAGAGCATAACACATAAAACACATATACACAGAGATTTCTCACTAGATCCCAAAACTGGGACTACCAGCTTGATTTTTCATTATGTTCCTTTCAATGTTACAATACATATTTATACATGCCGAAGCATCCAATACCATGGACCGAAAA
>APFE030283126.1:106234-123643 GCA_000404065.3 Pinus taeda | reverse complement strand
GGAAAAATAAAAATGCGAGAGCATAACACATAAAACACATATACACAGAGATTTCCCACTGGATCCCAAAACCGGGACTACCAGCTTGATTTTTCATTATGTTCCTTTCCATGTTACAATACATATTTATACATGCTGAAGCATCCAATACCATGGATTGAAAACCATCGCGTCCAAAACCATGGACCGGAAACCATAGGTAGGTTCGCCCAACCTAATATAGGGTCCAAAAAAAAATTTCCCGGGGTGCTGCCCTGGACCCCGTAGAGGGGGGCTACTCACCCCCCTCTAACCCCTCGGTTCACTACATAGGTTAGTTGTGGAAAGAATATAACACAACCCAACAATATCCACATATTAGGTTTGGCCCCTACATAAGTCACTTCTGGCTGGTTCGGTGGTTTGGGACCCCTCTGCATTCTTCTCCTTGGTGCTTATCTATGTGTTCACATTCACATTCACTTAGTTTGTTTATATTGCATTATACACATCTCAAAAGCCTCAGTGTTGCAAATTGGGCTTTGATACCACTTGTAACATATATTACACTAAACTATTAAACTCAATACATATACATATACATATACATATATACTCTATGCTTTTACCAAGTCTTCCACCATAGCATATCACCGGGTTAAGTTGACAAGACAGGGTTGTACATTGGTTTTATGTCATATTTCGATTTGAGAAATTCCTGTAGCTCTCAGTACTCGTTAGGCTGGTAATTTAATGCTTAGGTGTCCAAGTCTAAAAGGCTCTGGTTACTCAAGACACCTGGAATCATTTGCTTAGCGTGATTGGGGTTTGGGAATTTGATAGTTCTCTGTGTCTAGGGTTTGCTGAGGTAACCAACTCCCCTACTCTCTACTGTGAATGAAGTAATTTGAGTTTTTTCATGCCTTAGTTTACTTTCTCTGCAACTAGGCAAACCTTTCTTTGCAGCGATGAGGGTTTCAGTCCATCCAAACCCTGCTTGATGGCGAATTGAAACAAATACCATCCTGCAGGTACTCTGCATCATTTTTTCTTTTCTCCTCGAGTCAGTTTCTCATTAATATTACTCCATCCCTCCCTTAAGAGTGTACCGACAAGAATTCTGACCATTTGGTATTAAACTGTGCAGGTGGTTCTCGCTTCTGCCTACTTGCTACCCTGGATGGAGGTGAACTTAGAAATGTAATCTCTCAGCTGGGTAAGGTTTATAACCTGACAGGGTCCTGGTTTCTATGACCCTATCCGAAAAGCTAAGTGAATACTAACTATGGACTATGGTTAATGGTGCAAGTGGGCTTCACAACTCCATTACTGACCCTCAGGTAACGTTTCGGTTCAGTTTACGTTATGACTTGATACTGTTGTTAAGGGGTTTCTTCTAACAATGTTTAAATTTGGAATTCAGGTACCCACTCTCACCAAACCCTCATTGCTGGTGTGTTGGTCTCAAGAGAAACGTACTTATGCATCGTTGATCCCTATTATCTTCTAGGTTGGTTTTAATGTTGAACCCATGACAACTTGTCTTTTCACAAATCCTTTCATTTGCCTTATTGCTTCGTATGAGATTGCTTAGTTGGGTGATGCCCTAGCTTTTCTGGGTGAAGGCGTCTGGAAGTTCTCCCACCTGGGACTCGAATGGATGATTTAACAGAGGCTAGAAGCCGACCATGCTTGTAATTATTTTCTTTTGTTTAATGTATTATTTTGGCTACTCGATGAATTGAGGTGGAATACATTTCCTCAGGGAACAGGTTGATAAATAGTGAATCGCGTAACCCAGCTGAGGGTTTGATACTTTTCTAATTTATGGTGTTCTGCATATTTTTTTTGCTTGTGAACTCTTCAAAAGTTGAATACAGTATCTATGGTAGTGTTAGCGCTTTCCTGGTTTATTATTTGAGTCTGCAAAGTCTGTGCATGAATTGTTTTTATTTAAATTATGAATATGTGGGGTTGCAACAACTTGTTCTACTAGAGCCTGTCTAAGTATTGCTCGACCATTGATTCGGCGAGGTGTTTTTGGCTAGTAATGGTAGAAAAGATTAGTTTCGCCCTTAGCCTTCAATATAGTTTCCATGTATGTAGTTTCGTTTCTTCCCTCACACGAATGTTTGGAAAATTTTGAGTTTTTTACTCATGTTTTTCATATATTTTATGAATTTATACTTTGTTCACTTGATAGTTGTTGCACATACAGAAAGGTAATAACTCCCTGTTTAAGTACATAATTTGTTTCGTTCTAGTCTAAGACACAAAGCAAATAACTCTAAAATACCTAACAGGAGCATAATCTTTACAATACTTCATATGTTATTATTTATCAATCATTGTAGCATCATTATTATAATAATCATCAATCCTTAATAACAACATTATTTAAATAATTATTAACTCATGAGAGTTTGAGTGCTTATTTGTTCACTGCCTTGTAGTTTGTAGTTCCTCTGCGGGAAGATCTCACCACCTAGCCGTGAGTTTGGCAATTACGTCCAGACTCTCCCTCGAGCTCTTCCTCCTCTAAACAGTGATATGAGGTCTGTCATCGTCAGGTATCTTGGGCATCAAGACTCACTATCCAGCCTCAAGTCACATACCTCTCTGACTGTAGTCAAGGTTTCTCACTGGTTTATTCCACCTAACTCTCGTAACCTATCTAATATTTTCCTCCTCTATCTTCTCCAGCCCCCTAGGCCTTCCTTGAATTCCTCTTTTGAGGAGATAGGTGAGTAACCACCTTAATTGTCTAAGGAGGTTAACAACTGTTTCTTTCTATTTTTGTCAAAATACTTATACTCTTAATATTCATTAATTATAAAACAAATATGTTCTAGCCACCCAACCATAATTCTTTAATGTTCTCTGTTGAGTATTTGATGACAAAGTCATAAAATAAAATGATAAACTAATAAGTAAAAAATAGTAACCTATTTGATGACAAAGTCGTAAAATAAAATGATAAACTAATAAGTAAAAAATAGTAACCGAAGTTAAATGTCTGTTTAGTGTGGGGTGTTATATTTGATCCCTCTCAACACTTGAAAGGCACAAAGTTAAAATAGTTTTGGGCTCATTTAATTATTATAATTATGATTAATAATTTTATTTTTAAATTAATTCAGTTTTTATGTAATTTGATAGAGTCAAAATGTTTTAATTAATAATTTTAAATATAAATTTTATTACTTTATTTTAAATTATTTATTTATTTTTATATAATTTGATTGATTCAAAATGTTTAAATAACATAACATAACCTTGCAATATCTCAAACTCTTTTATATTTTGATTTTTTTTTGTTAGAATCTAGGGATACAATTTTGGGTGAAATTGTGATATTTTGTTATTTACAATGTCTTTTTGAATGCATAAATGGATAAAGTGCCCTAAAAAACCCTCTAGGGGCTTGGATCCTGGAGACTCACAATTCAAATTTGTGATTCTAACAAATCCTTACCACTTTTTGGATATAATTGTCCCAAAATAAACGTAAAAAGAAACCACAACTTAAAAAAAAAGTGAAATCAAATCACGAGTCATACATTTAAAAATGTACACCTTAAAAAATTTCATCCATTTCAATATTTTGTAAATTCAATTTTTTATATAAAATTTTCATTTAAAAATAACAAAATATCCTAATTATACAATAATTTAATAATTTCTTATAAATATAATAATTAAAATTAATTCAAGGAACATAATAAATGTGATAATTACTTTCAATAAATTCCTTTTTTTAGTAATCCTACTTAATTCTTCTTTTAACATTTAATTTAAAATAATTATAAATAAAAAATATGCATATTTATTTTTTAAATTATTATTTTATTACTTCTTAATAATATTAAAACTTATTTATTTTTTACAATAGAAAATTGATAATTATTATTGTTTTACATAATTATATTGAATATATTAACCAACTTTAACATACCTTATTAATTTCAACCTACTCAATTTCCTTCCAAACTTTTTAATATTACAATTACATTGAATTTAATTAACAATATTTTTATCTTATCTTAAAATTATATTTTTTTCAATATATTAATTATAATTATTTGTAAAAAAATAAACACAATAATTTTCTATCCATAAACTAGTTACTATATTTAATTTTTAATAATATTATAATTACCACTTGTAACACAATTATTGGACAGTATTGGACACTAGCAAATTTGGTCAAGTTCAAAATCCAAAATTCTACATTTAAATGAATTCAATATATATTATTAATGTAATTTAGTAATAAAAATAAACACAATAATTTTCTATCCATAAACTAGTTACTATATTTAATTTTTAATAATATTATAATTACCACTTGTAACACAATTATTGGACAGTATTGGACACTAGCAAATTTGGTCAAGTTCAAAATCCAAAATTCTACATTTAAATGATTCCCACCTCAACCACTAAACCATCCCTACACATCCCTACACGTGTCCATTGCATATCCAATGGTCATGATCATTACTTCCCTGACAACTCAGAGAAATCATAGAAAATGCATACTCTATCACCACAGATAATAAGTTGTTCCCAACTAGCCACCCCCATATTCTTCTTCAACTAAATAGTCCCCTCTTCCTCCCCCTTCTCAGACTATAAAACTCTAACCAGTATCTCCATTTGGTGTCATTGTCAAAGGGTGTCAGCGCATGATGGTCTCAGACAGTTGCAAATCACCATCAATCTTATCAACACAGACTCAGCTGAAAGCATGACTTGTGTTCTCTATTTGGATCCTTGCTTGTAGCTTTATACTTGCAGAACGGCAGAAAAACTGAAAAAAATGGTACAGGCCACACTGCCCTTTGTTCCACCTCATAAGGTATTGCAGCACCAGCATTCATTCTTTGCCTACTAAATCACAACAAGAAGGAGCTTTTTGGCAGAGGCCAAGCCAATCAAACAAGGGGAGCTCTTGGCCCCAGGGATAAATATTAATGGTTTAGTTGGCAGGCAACGTGCCAAGGTCCGCGTGGGCGATTGACTGCCGGGAAACAAGGAGGCTGACCCGCGCGTGCCCGGCAGCCGGCGAGGGCACGTCGGTGTACATTAAAACGTACTCAGAATAATAATGAATCAGGTATGTATCGACCAACGTGTCATTCTTGTTCACTAATCTGAAATCATTCAGACCTTTCTTTGGCCACTGTCACGATCCTTCGCAGATTTGATATTTAATTGAATGATGTTGATATATACATAAGTTTCCAGGGAAATTATTGATACAGATCTGAATTTAATCATCTTAACTTCTACTTCTCCATGGATCACCAGGTGGAGACTCCTTACAGTATCAATTACTTTGCAAAAGATTCAAATTCTCTATGGGGATCTGGAGTCTGCAGTTTATGTTTCTTTTTTCCCATAAATTCACTTGATGAAGTTGTGTGTTCCCGCGTGAGTGAACAAGTCTTTCATGTGGTATTTTTTTGCAGGATGGAGCAGGCCAAGCTGGGTGGCCACTTGGGCTTGAGACACTGAACTTGAGGGTACACATAATGGATGCCATGAGAGGCGGAGACATTGGTTCGATGAGGATGTCCACGCCCAGTTTTTCTTCGGTTTCTTCTTCGGATTTTGATACAGAGGTAATTTGATGAGATCAATTTTGGATTTTTCTACGAATATGCATTTGGCACTTTCAGATTGAATTTGCCTGCAAAATGTTTGAATTCTGGAGAGAGATTGACTGGCATGTTTCTAGAGTAGAATAGTTGTATACTGTTCAGAGTCCTGAAAAAATTCAGGATTAAACTTAACTGCAATGATAATTACGAACCTACATTGCCCTGGGTATGTATATTTGATCATTACTTATCCACTTATTTCCTTTAGCTGTCTATCAAGTTACGATTTGGCTCTTAGCCAGCTAGATCCTTGTTTATTGGTAAGTCTGAGGGCTATTTTGATTTTGGCTGGGTAGGGTTTATTTGTCATTCAGAGCATGCAGAGAAGAATTAATGGAATTTTACTGCTAAGCCCCCTTAGAGCCGCCCTGATTTAAAGAGTTTCCTGGGTCACCATTACTACTGTGACCAAAATATTTCAGCACCACATGCAGACCTCCCAAGGCACAATAAGAACATGGGTGTCCACTAAGTTGAAGCCCTGACCTTGACCATCTCAAAATCAGAACCAAACCTGTATGTTGCAAATCACAGTAGCATGAAGTTCATTGGAATCGAATATTTAACATCTTCTCATTCTAATTGGTCTATTGGACCTGGTACAAATAATCTATCTTGCATCAAAAGGTTCAATTTCCTTTCAAGTGTCAGAATTTTTATAATGACTTTCTAGTGTGTATTGGTTTTTAAGCGTCAAGTTTTTTTTAGCTTATGGGGTGTGTGATACAAGTATGTTTTGTCTGATTTCTGTCATATGTTAAATATCTCCTTATTGTATGTTGCTGATACTCAAACTTTACTTGAGTCACAATATTCACAAATCATTTTCTCCCATAGTGTTTTTCAAAATGTCTATCTGCAATTATCACCTCTGAACTGGTAAGAATTTGTTCTGAAAGCAAGGATGTTTTACTTGTTCTTCTGCATCTTGACTACCAAGGCTGCGAAGAGAACATGGCGGTACTGGTACTAGTCTGCAGTTGATGATATTCTCCTTTCCTTCTTAATGGCATTTTCTTCTTATGCCTTGAAATGCGCTATTGTTATTCCGTGTCAATCATTTAGTGACTCCAATTCTATATAACCCATTTGGAAACATATTTGGTGCGATTTTTGGTTGTAGGGCCTGATGATTCTGAGTACTCCTAGCTGCTAAAATTGGTTTATTTTCTAGCTTCTGAATGATAGATTTATGGCTTTAAGTATTTGTTGAATGTTTTTGCTTTTGCCTGTATCTGCAGAATAGAGCAGGGGGTTATTTCTTTAAATTTTATATTGTGAATTCAATCTGCTCAATCTTCAAGACCATTTAACTGCAAATCTGAGCTAAATGACACTGAAAGTTATCTGACAATGACACCCTGTGGGATGTGGCCTTTCTGAGGGTCAACATTTATGGCGTGGACCCTTTTTACAGTTAGTTTAAATGCATAACTTTGTGGTGCCCTAGACCTAATTCGTTACTTTCATACTTAAAATCCAAGTATGTGCAAGTCCAGACATTGTAAGTACTGTTCTAACAATTTTTTTATTTTTGGTCTGGGCTGATGGCAGTCTTCTTTATCATTCTTCCCTGATAAAAGCACCACACTTGGAAACCTCATTGGTATCCGGTCCAATCGCAGAACACGTCATGCCAGCAACAGTGTTCATCCAGAAGGAAAGACTAAAATCTCACGGATGGGTATTATTGCAAGAACACCAAGTTCTGGAAGGGCGACAACATGGAAGTCCCTCACAGGTTGTTTGCCTTTAACTCCAAGGCAGAATAATGCCCCACTATCGCTTGCAGACTTATTGAAGGCAGAGAAAAGAGACGAAGCTTCTGCTCATCTTGCCGCCAGACACGAAAAACTGGACACTAATGCAAGCTATGGCGAATCTGATGGGATATTGCCTGATAATACAAATTCTCTTTTATTGGGTGGTCACATGGATCAGTCTTCAAGTGTGGACTCTAAAGGGCTGGTTGCTTTGGATTTGGCAATGACTGAGCAAACTTCATCCAGATTGGCCAACATGACTAATTTTCAAAAGTGGGAGTCCTCCAAGATTTTACGACGAAGCTATGATCACAACACAGCACAACAACGAAGCTATGATCACAACACAGCACAACAACGAAGCTTGTGTATGCCCTGTGTCTCAGGCATTTTGTTCAAGCCAAATCAAAGCAGGGGCAGCCCCACAGGAAAATCAATTAATCATTTGTGATCTTAAAGCCAGAGACTCAAAGTGCTTTATTCTGAATTTTTTCCTAGTTTCTTTTATAATTTCTTACTTCCCATGATGGTGCTTCATTTTATGCATTTATTTTCATTGTGATCTGATTCTCACTTGTAAACAGCAATCGCTCATTTGAATCAGATATTGGATTGGTTTATCGTTTTAATTGTTTTCGTCTGAGAATCACTCTTCTCATAGGATAGCAAATATGAATTTGTAATGGCCTGTAATTACAACAGGCGGGTTGTTTGAGCTTGGTGTACTTATGTGATCCTAGGTCACATCTCATGCTTTTACTTCCAAGAGAGTTTTTACAGCTGTGCCTGGTATGTAGGATGTTAACTGCCACTGTTTTACTGAACAGATTTTGTTATTGGAACAGTCGTGTTATTCAAAGCAGACTTACTTTTGAGCTTTGTACTGCTGGAACATGTACAGCGAAAAATGCCATTTCTGATTTTAGCGTCATTTAAGCAATAGGGTAGACCTGTGGGGTAAAACTAAAGATATTAGTTTGTCATATATTTAGGTTTTGTTGAATGTTTTTGTGAGAAACACTATGGGCGTTCCTTTGGAGATTTTGGAAATTTAATGTTTTCGAAGTGAAATTTCTCTGTGAAATTAATACAGCAAAATGGTAAAGCTGTTTCATTTGGCTGTTGAAACTTTAATGCCCTGCATCCTTCTCTTCTTCTTGAGACTTAACTATTATGTAAAAATGTCGGATGAGCCAAAGTTGTCAAGTACATAACATTCACGAAATATCTCTTAATTAGTGCTGTCAGTGTGGTCCAATGATCCACAGCCCAGCCTCAGGGTTTGCAAACAGGGATTGTGGAGGGGCCAGGAAAGTGGAAACACAATTTGGGAAGAGTAATTCTTAAAGCTATGATAAAAATGAAGCAAGCAGATTAGATCTTTTCAAAAAGCCACTGTAGTGATTTTTTTTTCCTTTTTTCAATAACAAAGAAATTTGAAATACCAATGTACTGCAATGTTATTATGTAAAATATGATAGTGATTTTTTTCCTTTTTCAATAACAAAGAAATTTGTAATACCAATGTACTGCAATGTTATTATGTAAAATAGTATGTGAAACAATTTAGATGAAGACAATACTATAGTAATAATGGTCTAATTTTAAGTTTATAGCCATGCCAGATACCAAATTGGTGTATGAGACTCCTTTGTTTATCAAATAAGGAAACTGTCTCTTCACAATGATTTGATTACTAAAATTTATGAAAATGTACAAACTCTACCCCACTCTGGATTTGAGCCTATGACCTTTCAAGAAGAAATATGTATTCTTAACCATTAAGTCCACTACATTTATAAAATGGAAATTAAAGTGCCAAAACCTATTAAATTAGAGTTGAACCTGTGTATAATCTCACTCAAATATATGAATACAAACCCAAACTTGAGCCATAAAAGAGGGCAAGTTGAGTGGGGACTATGAAAGAGAAACTGTAACATGATCAATATGTAGCAATAAATAATTTTTGTTTATCAACAGAAAAAACACATACTTGGTGAGAGTGTGATCCAAGCAGTGGAACCCTCTCTGCTGAAGGCAAGACAATGAAGGCAGGACAATATGTCAGATGCGTAGAAACGTACTAACAGAGTTCTTTTTATATGGTTCTAATGTCTTGGAATACAATAGAACAGTACAAACTTATCTGTCTCGGGTGGACCACGCTAAAACAATCAAAATTGAAGGCAAAAATGTATAGGGATGGCCATAAAGCATGCAAAAATAGGACAAAATAGAACAAGTCTATCAACAACTGCAAGACTGACCAACTGCAAGATCCAGGTCAGTCGAGCAAACAAACAAAATGTGCAGCCCAATCATAAAAGCAAGAGTCAAATGTGGAGGCAAGAGATAGCAATAATACAGAGACTTGGACCAAGTCTGAGAAAAACGTGCTGCAACCATAATAACAAAAATGGTTGTTTTGTTTGCAGGGGCATTTTTTTTCTCACCATACCTCAAACTAGGGTTAGAATCAATTATCTTAATGCCTGTAATATTCCATAAACTGTGTTTATTTCACAGTTACTGTTAACATGAATTTTCTTTGGTCCTTTCATTTTTTTATCAAATTAGTATAAAGCTGTGACCTGTCAAAGGAGTAGTTTTTGGTATGGGTGCATAGGTAGTGTATGCATATCTCAAAACTTTGACTATTGTCTTGGTTAAATATATCATTAAACAATTCCAATGCAAATAACTTTGAGGAGAAACTAAAGACAAAAAGATTTCGAAACTTTTGGTAAAAAGACTTTGGAAATTAAATTCACAAGAATCTATTTTGAGTGGGCCCAGTTTAAACTAGATTTCGAAGGCTTTCAAAACTGTAGTTCCAACAAAAGTCTCAAAGCCAGGTCCTAAATTTCATGATGCATACATAAACAAAATTATGACAGCAGTGTGTAAGTGTATTTTAAAGGAACTCAAGTACAATTATGAAAAGAGTGTATAAAGTAGATTTTAAAGGCTTTCAAACCTGTAGATACAATAAAAGTCCCAATCAAGGTCCTAAATTCAATGATACAGATATAAACACAAATATGACAATCTTGTCATATTTTGACAACTTTTTTCAATAATGAATAGTTTTTAAAGAAGAAAATAAAAAGGAAACATTAAAGTGCGTTTAAATCTTTTAAATATAATAAAATGATTAATAATTAATTTTATTAAAATATTTATTTAGTTTGATTAAGTGAAAGTGTTTTTATAAAACAGAAATTATATGCTATTAATATTTACAATTTTTTAGGGGTTTAGATGGGAATTATTTTTGGGAATTAAAATTTTTAAGAGGTTCTAAGCCAGATTTATTTTTTCACAATCTTGGGATAGCATCTAGCTGATGGGCAGATTGTTCTTACATCCAACATTAGTGCTGACTTGGCCTAGGCTCAGTCTAATTGGAAAAAATACAAAAAATTAATATTTACAATTAACAAATTCAATATTAATTAAATAATGTATTTTAAATTTAATGAAAATAAATAAATAATAAAATATTGTAAATATGGTATTACGATTTTTCAATAATGGAGTTAGAAATAAGTAACTTCATTGTAAATTTTATACTTATTGTGTTAGACAACTTATTAAAAGATTGTAAAGTAACTATTGAAATGTTGTAAAAAGCATTTGTATTGAAAATGTTGTAAAGTAACCAAATCATTGTGTGGCTCGACAACTTGTTAAAAATATTGTAAAGCAACTAAGATTTTGTATAATTTTTAATGAGAATTTATTTCTTTTTCTTTTAATTCAAAGGATAGAAAAAGGGTTGAATATTGAATATTATATTCGGAGTTTTGGGTTTTAAATAATATGAATTAAATTTATAGTTTAATAATAAAATTATAAATTATTTAATGATAATATATTGTTTTTTTGTTTTTTATAAAAAATTGAAAAAAAATATTTAATAAATGATATTTTACTTAATTTTTATAAATTTTGCAATTTAAAAAGAGAACACAAAGCATATAAGAAAAAGATGCTTAAATATTTTGGAAACCTTTAAATTATGCTAGATTATATTAGTAGAAAGGAGTTAGCAATAATAATGTTGTTTATTGAGTTATTTTTTCTACTGAAAAACTCATAAGAAAATTCAAAAGATGTTTCTTTAAATTCATGGATCATCTCCTTAGTAAATCCATTAGCATAAATTATTCTGCCCCACCCATGAGGATTCGTATTGAACTCTTAGTGGCATGGAATTAGGAAAATGCCCCACAACATTGGTGACAATCAATTGAGCTAAGCCCTTTTGTTGTTTAGATCACATTTTAAGGTTTTGAATCCATTCATAGACCTCTAAAATCCCTAAATTTCATTTATGAATCATTTGAATTGCATTTTTAAAATGGTGAGATTGCTTTAAGGTTTAGACATCTATACTAAGCAATGCGAAGATTCTTTATAAACAAAAAATTAAAAAATGACACTGACACATAATACTCAAAGATTTATTCTAAAAACTCTTAATCATGAAAATCAATGAAATATTTAGAGTGACACCACTAGCTTTTTTCATTATCTAATTTCATCATTTACGATGCAATATATATTATTCTAGGGCCTTCAAAACTTTAATCCATTTAACGAGATTAGATTCCTTGACCAAAATTACATTACAACTGGTGGACAAACAGGAAAAACAAAACAAAAAATAGACCAAAAACAATTCAAAAAAATTATGGGAGGGTTGTATTCCACCTTGCTCCCATATTAATATACAATACATAGAACCAATCATACAAATATTATAAAGCATACCCAACAATTATAACTTCTTGATTTTAACCAAAATTATGCTAAAGAAAATATTATTTAAAAAAGCACTCTTATTAATACCAACCCCGCATCCTCTTAAACATGGTAAAGGTTTGATATGTTGAAATCTAAAAATTTATGATATATTTATGCAAATAATTATCCTAACAAAATGTACATCACTAATTTAATACCAGCGTATATTCATCTTAAGCTCAGATCTATCAAGCATTGAGAGGGATCAAATCTCTCGAGGTGCAAATCTTTCCTTAGGTTTTTCACTCAAAAAAGATGTTTGCACTTCGATAGATTTGATCCCTCTTTGCACTTGATAGATCCAGGGTTAAGATGGATCCATGCTAGTTTCAGCGATTATCTCCCTCGTTATCTCCTCTCTCCCCCCTCCATCTTTGTGTCTCATTCTCTCTCTCTTCCCCTTATCTCCCTCCTTCTCTCCTCTCCTCTCTATCTTCCCTCCTCACTCTCTCTCTATCTCTCCCTTGTCACTCCACCTCTATGTCTCTATGTGATCCGGATTAAATAGGAACGCAACAAATTACAAAGATAACCATAAACACAAAGATGCAACGGAAATAATACTTCATTTCATTAATGTAAAATATTGCAATATGCTTATAAACAGAAATGGAAATAAACCAGCTAGGGCGATGGTAGCTTATCTAAAAAGATGTGGCAGCTACATGCCTTTGAACTGTGTTACAATGAGGCTCGAAGATCTATTTATTGTTAAGAAACAATGGAAAATCTTAAAAATCCAAAAACCTAACCCTAGGAGATGAAACGCCACAATATGGGCCTCGTTTTGGGTAAATTGGTACATCAACTTCCCAGGGTCGTAACTTTGGCATACGATCTCCATTTGATGCTCACCATAGTTCATTAGAAAGATCTATCCGAGTACTATAACTTTGGGAAGAGCAACATCAGTCCACAGACCCATGTTGCTCCCATATTTCCAAAAAACATCGTTTAGGGCTTTAAAATGGCTCCGAAAGTTCAGGACCCGAAAAACTACTAAAAATAGTAAATTGTGCTACAATTAAGGAAACTGAAAAACTGAAAAAAACAATGGTGTGGGTGCAAGTGGACTTGGTGGGTGGCCACCAATATCCACCTGGATCATTCCTCCCCACTTAATAAGCAATGGTCCCCATTGCGTTGAGTTCCTCCATGAGATGAGGAAACTTCTGCCGAACTTAGTCCCTGGTGAGCCACTTACCTTGGTGAAGGAATTGGCCTGCTTTGACAACTCGATACAGTTGGATATTCTGTTGTCGAATGTGCTTGATCTGTGTGTCCATGATCTGATCAGTTGCATCTGGTTCCATGCAATCTGGATTTAACTTTGTGGGTGTGAGTTGTTCTGCAATTTCAGACGTGTCTAGTAATGGTGGAAAGTATGGCTGAAGGTGGTCCACATTGAACATTGGGTGTAGGCCAAGGAATGGGGGAATGTTGAGCTCAAATGCATTGTCTCCCACAACCCTGGTAATGGTGTAAGGACCATATCGCAGTGGTCTGAGTTTCCGATAGGCTCCGATAAGGCGTTCTTTTTGCAAATGCAACCAGACTTTGTCGCCCACTTGAAACTTGTGTGGCACCTGATGTTGATCATGTCGTTGCTTGTACTTGGCATTTGATTTCTCCAAAATGTCATGGACCTGCTGGTGAATATGTTGGATGTGCTCAATGAAGTTGTTTGCCTTATCTGTTTCTGACTGGACATGAACCAAATCTGCGTGAGTAGCTACAAATGGCATGGCCACATCAATGGGACATAGTGGCTAGAATTCCAAGCCCACCTGAAAAGGGTTGTGTCCAGTAGAGCTGTGGAGAGCCCGGTTGTAGCTGTGCTAAACATAGGGGAGGCTCTCGTCCCATGTGTGTGGATGCTTTGAGTTGTACATGCACAGGATGTGTACGATCATCCTGTTGACAACCTCTGTCTGGCCATCAGTTTGAGGATGGAAGGTTGTGGATTTAGTGAGTTTGGTGTCCAGCATTGACCAGAGACTGAACCAAAATGTATTGAGGAACTTGTTGTCCCGATCTAAGATGATAGACTATGGGATCCCAAAGTGTACCCACACTCACTCAAAGAAGAGTTTAGTAGTGGCTTCTGCGTGATATTCTTCTTGCAGGCTGCGATAATGGCCATCTTCAAGAACCTGTCGACGACCAGAAAAACACAGTCATTTCCATGCTTAGTGGAAGGAAGGCTTGACATGTAATCCATGGAGATGGATTCCCAAGGTGGACTAGGGGTAGGCAATAGGGTATAGAGGCTTAGACCAAAAGAATTTTTCTTTCGCTCCTCCCTTGGTGACTTGACTCAAGGGCCAAGTGATATGAGAAAATCCCAACACGAACCTGCGGTAGAAGTTGGAAAGACCTAGAAAGCTGCGGAGCTCTGTCAGAGTGGTTGGAGATGGCCAATCTCGAATGACTTGGATCTTGGATGGATCCACATGTACCCCCTGTTCATTAATAATGTACCCTAGATATTGAACCTGGGTCATGCCAAAAGTGCATTTCTCCAAATTGTCACATAACTAGTGTTGCCGCAGTGTCTGGAGAACCTGTCAGATGTGTTGGAGGTGTTCTTCCCAACTATGGCTGAAGATCAGGATGTCATCCAAGTATACCACTACAAATGAGTTGGCGAATGGCCGCAATATGTCATCCATTAGCCTCATGAAGGTTGTAGGAGCATTCGTCAATCTGAAAGGCATAACCAACCATTCGAAAAGGCCCTACTTGGCTTTGAAGGTAGTCTTCCACACATCGGAGGGTTCGATTGGTACTTGGTGATATCCTGACTTCAAATTGATCTTGCTGAAATATTTTGCCCCATTTAGTTAGTCCAAGAGGTCATCAATCCATGGGATCGAGTACCTATTATGGAAAGTGATCTTGTTTAGCGCCCGAGAGTCAATACAAAGTCTCCAAGTCCTATCCTTCTTCTGTACCAACACAATCGGGCTCCCACAGGGTGATGAACTTGGACGGATGTGACCTTTCTGTAGCAGCTCCTGAATCTACCTCTTGATTTCGTCATGCTCCAGAACAGAGTGCCAATATATTGATCCATTGGGTAGCGGCACACCTGGGGTCAGATCGATGGAGTGTTTGACCTGACAGTGTAGAGGAACCCATGCAGGGGAGGTGAAGATATCCCCACACTCCTCCACGACCTTGTCCATCTGTAGTTGTCGTGTGGAGGGGCCCTGTCTGAAGGTTGTGGTCACCATCTTCTTCGTTCCTTGAGGCTGTATCATCAGGAAAACAAATTTCCCGGTTTTGGAAATGAGCTTACTGCATTGTTTTGTAGTAATCAAAGAGATGGCGGTAGGTGGTGCTACCTCCGGTATCCTATACAACTTATTTCCCAAAGTAACAATAACAGCACGGGGCCTTGATTCATACACATCATGTCACTTCGACAAGTATGGTTGTCCTAATAATACATCACAAACTTCAAGGGGAGCAATGTCACACAATACCTTATCTGTGAAGGGCTTGATGTTGTGTGGAAGGTGACACTATTGGCTCACGCGAAGATCCCGTCCTTGGTGAAGCCACCCAATGGTGTACAGTTGTGGATGTGCTGTGGTCAGTAAGCCCAACTGCTTCATGACCTCTGCCAAAATGAGGTTCTTTTGGCTTTCACTGTCGACAATGAACTGTAGTGGGGAGCCCTTTACCCACATTTGGGAGTGGAAGAAACACTCCTCCTTTGGATCTTCGGGTTCCTCCTTCTGGATCTTCGTGGTAGCAACGATGGCGTTGGGCTCCACATTGATAACCTGCTTCCCTTTGTCATTCCCCTTGTCGGGTTTTGACTCAGAGTTGGAACATGCATATGATTCTGAAACCTTTAGCTCGGCCACCAGTGACTGCTTGGCTCGACACTCATTTGTGTTGTGAGTGGAGCTCTTATGGAACTCACACCACTTTCCCGTGTCCTTTTTTGGCTTCGCGGCATTGTTCTTTGCTTGTAGCTTTGGCGAGTTGTCTTGGGCTGCCCCGCTTTGGCTTTGTCCTTTGTTTTTTAGTTTGGGGGCACCTTTCCCTTGCTTCGGATTCACAAATCCAAAGTCTCTCTTCTTCTGTTTAAACTTTTGCTCAACCTTGATGGCATATCGGTATGCTGTGCCAAGCGAGGAGATGTTCAAGAATTCTATTTCTTCCTGGATGTACTTTGGCAAGTAGCCACGGTATTTGAGTACCAAATGCTGCTCTGAATCCTTGATACCAAACTTTGTGCAAAGGGTATGGAAAATATTGGTAAACTCCGGCACGTCTTGGTCCCTTCTCTGTCGCAGCGTGGTCCACTTTATGTATTGATCCTCATAGCTTTTGACAGGGTAGTACTGCTCCTTGATGGCATCTCGAAATGAGTTCCAAGTGGTGCGACTGAAAATAGTGAGCCTGTACTTTCATCCTTCTGCTCGCAGTAGGTTTCCCACGAGTCCTTGACGTGGGGGGTTGCTTTGAGAGGAGCGAAAATAATCTTTTCCTGACTGGAAAAATCATGAACAGAAAAATAACCCTCTAGCAGATTTAACCATTTATCGATGGCATCTACGTTTATCTGACCCTAGAATATGGGGATTTCAAAATTAACTTGTACCTTAAATGGTGTGGTGTTTCCAGAGTAGCTATTGGAAGTCGATGTGTTGCCCCTAGGTAGTTGTTGAAGGATCTGGGCAAAGTTGTCCATCATCGCGTTCCTTTGTCACTTGAGGGCTTCTTCGAGCAAGATTTTGATAGGATCTTCCACTCCCTCGTCTTTCTTTTCATCTACCATGGGAGGCCATCGAGATTTGTGAAGTTGGTATTGCAAAGGTTCGACCAGTTCAAGCCCTAACTCTTATATCCCGACCTCGTTGGGGACATGTAAAGAAAAACAGAGAAAAAGCAAACCGCTTTGATACCACTGATCCAGATTTAAATAGGCACGCAACAAATTACATAGATAACCATAAACACAAAGATGCAACAGAAATAATACTTCATTTCATTAATGTAAAACACTGAAATATGATTACAAATAGAAATGGAAATAAACCATCTAGGGCGATGGTACCTTATCTCTGAGAAGAGATGTGGCGGCTACATGCCTTTGAACTGTGTTACAATGAGGCTCGAAGGCCTATTTATTGTTGAGAAACAATGGAAAACCCTAAAAATCCAAAAACCTA